>CBVK0103180412.1:0-47710 GCA_900067695.1 Picea abies | reverse complement strand
AAGGGATTCAGAGATTAATTCCACTGTCAAAATGCATGGAATTTTAAATATAACTACTTTTACAATAATAAGGGATTCAGTGATTAATTCCACTGTCAAAATGCATGGAATTTTAAATATAACTACTTTTACAATAATAAGGGATTCAGAGATTAATTCCACTGTCAAAATGCATGGAATTTTAAATATAACTACTTTTACAATTTTTCATGATGTTAAATGAGAATATACCCTTCAACTTTGATCAGTAAGTGAGAAACTGACCTGAACCCAAACAAAAATAACGTATAAACTAATCGATTCCATTGTCAAAATGCTAGAAATGGATGGATGTTGAATGGGATTCTCGGATCTAGGAGAAGAATTGTAACTCTAAGTGGAGTCATGGGCCAGCCGGGTGGATTACATATGTACAAGCAAGTTGCAGTTTCGGTCATAAGTTATAAAAAGCGTAGAGTGTCAATGTATATAAAATACAATCATAAAAAGTCATAAGAAGGGTCCATAGTTAAGTGTTTGATGCTCTCCCAACAAACTTGCAGACATTTTTGCATGTGAAGCTATTGGCACAACAGAGTTGGCAGGAAAAAAAAAAAAAAAAAAAAAACTCTGTAGAAGCCAGAACCATCTTTGCAAAGAAAAGGACGGGTGTCCCTGTGAAGTGAAATGGAGTGTTTATCAAGAAAGCCCATGGACGTTATCTATAAAGGGAGCAAGATATTGCAGTTACTAAAAGGATAGGTTCTGTACAAGTTCTACAGAGACAAGAGCGCTACGTATGAGTGGACTCAGCTGGAGTTTCGTGGCATCTACGTCGACTAAATCACTTTCACACTATAAGTCAGATTTTTCTTTTTCCATAAGGGAAACTGGGCTTCCTGCATCGGTTATTTTCTTTAGTGATTGACATTTACTTTGTGATAAGAAAATGATCATGTCAGAGTATACATCTGTTCACATGCAAAGCATATTTTCACTGTTATCGAAAACGTGTTCTCGGATGTTTTTTATTCACAATTTTTTTTATTAAATCAGTGTTTTTTTGACAGTGACCATTGCGAAAATTGGATAAATGTTTCTAAAATGTGTACACCTTTATTAATCAGGACCATTTTATAAATCAATGTGGAAAACAGCATTTTCCAAAATTTATTGAAACAAAAAATTCAGCTAAATATACAATCCATTATAAGGAGGGAATGCTCTGCCAATTCAGTGTTATCAATATTTAATTTGCTAAGTAGCATTGAATGTTGTGATAGATGAATTATAAATTGTTGGATCCAAGTAGATTATAGGTCGGATCTGAATTGCTCTACACTTTATAGGTCATCCCATAAATGTTTCTAAAATGTGTACACTTTTATAAATCAAAACTCATTTTATAAATCAGGGCTGAAAAACAGCATTTTTCAAAACTTATCTAAACAAAAAAGTCATAGAAATATACGATCAATCAGAAGGAAGGAATGTTCTACCAATTCAAGGCGAACAATATCTAGCCTGCTAAATAACATTGAATGCTGTGGCAGATGGATTATAAATTGTCCCATCTAAATTGTTTTCAAATAAAACTACCTATAATCCACATACCACAGCAACATTAAATACTACTTAACAAACTGGATATTGCTAGCCATTCATACATTATATTGGAAAAGTGTGGATTAACCATGTCACCCAATTTCTGCACTGAGTCAGTGACTAGAGCAATCGACGTTCACTGAAGAAGGCCGACAAGAACATGTACACTGATTCGACAAGCTCGTGGATCTGCTTTGAAGGACGGAGGTAAGGATCGAATCTGACAACTAAATTCCTGTCCTGGGGTATTTTGCTATTACATACAGTTCAAAACTGTAACAACCCATTTCCAGGTATAAGGATAAATTCCCGTCCTGGTGTATTTTGGCTATTAAATACAGTTCAAAACTGTTTATAAGGAAAAAAGGTTAAATACTTTGTTTAAAATTCACTGTAAAATTGATAAGGGATCTGTAACCAAACTTCAACTCTTGGTCAAGGAGGTGATGTCATAACAGTTGATGGAGCTGTTTATTTTTTAAAGTAGAAATTGGTTTTTAATAGAGTTAGTGCAAATAAAACTTAGTTACTTGCTGTGGTTTTTAAAAGGGTATATTTTCATTCTTGTTAGATGTTTTTGGATTTTGAATAGTTAACCTGTTTTCTAATATTTAAGAAAGACAAACTTTTAGTTAATCAAACACAGTTTTTAAGTTATACTCCAGGTAAAGGGGTATATTTCCATTTTTGCTAAATGCCTTTGGATCTTGTATTGTTAACCTGTTTTCTTATAATCAACCAAGACAAACTCTTAGATAATCAAACACAGTTTTTAAGTTATACTCCAAGAACAAATGAAAATTTTAGCCTAAATAATATCTACAAAAAGCTATCCAAAGGAAGACAAGCTCTTACTAATCAAAAACAATTTTATCTCATACTCATATTCCAATAACAAATGGAAATTTTAATGTTGTTCAAGGGGAGACGAACTCTTAACTAATCAAAAACAATTTTAGGTCATACTTCAAAAACAATTCTCAATTTCAACCTAGATAATATTTTCAATAAAACCATTATGTCTTATTGTTATAATTAAGGTTATAATAATAAAGTCATGTTCTTTTAAATAAATTTTAACCTTAATCTCATATATATTATGATGAAATATGTTTATATCAAAAAGTAGTTAAATATATATTATGATGAAATATGTTTATATCAAAAAGTAGTTAAATAAAGTGCTAATTTTTTTAGTTCTTTTTCAGATTTATTGAAATATATTATTTTATTTGATCTATATAAAAAAAAAAATTATCATAAAATTTGTAAGCACACAATTATTGAATAAATCGTATAAAGAAAAAAATAAATCTACAAAGCTAGTGTGGGAACAAGGTCATTGATATAGAAAACCAAGTACATTTTGAATGTTCCTGAGCTATTTCTTACTTCCTCACAACATCATCTCAAGGACCATCTAAACAATGCAAATCCTTGGACCATTTTTCCAAGGAAAAATACTGAGGAGATAACAATCCTGATGAACACAATCCCATATTTGCAAGAAGATAACAATTCTGATGAACACAATCTCATATCTGCAAGAAGATATTTCACCATAGGAGAGTCTCATTAGTGAAGGAAATTGTTGTTGGGATCGACTTGTAAACCAAATAATAAACAAAGAAATAAATAATAAACACCACACACACAAAACAATAGATAGGTGGGGGAAATGGTATCCTTTATTGCTCTGTGGAGAAATGAATACAAGTCTCAAGAATCTCCTCACAAGATTCTACATTTAAACATGAGATATCTCAATAATTTCTAGACATATAGAAAGATATATGGTTGAGAAACCTCCAAAAAAATGTAACGACAAGGGTATGTGTTGTCACAACCCAACAATCTCCACCTTGACATCAATTTCCCGATACCTTTCCCAGTGAATCAATAATCACCTTTTCTTGCAAGTCAAAAGAATTCAAACACCACCACAACTTCTCTAACAATATTGGTTGAGTGAACATGTCTGCAGAGTTTGCTCCAATATGGACCACTCCACCTCCATTGAATCAGCATAATCACAAACTAAATTGTTGCAACCACTATAGGTGATACTCATGCTTCTTAGATACTAAAGCACCCATTTCCATGCTCTTTACTTGGTTTTACCATGTGTCCATTGACAACACCAACTGCATGTAAAATATTTGAACATTCCATCGCAATCATCAACCTTCCTATTGCATTTGCATAAGGTACACAAGACATATAATCCTTTCCTCCTTACTAATAGGACATAAACTTGAAGGAATATTACTATGGAAAGATAAAGTGATATTTACTAGTTTCACAAAGTTCTTACTGAACCTCATCAGTGACAACCACATCTTACCATTTTCCCCATATCTGTGTACTTCTATGCCCAAGATTTGTGTTTCTTCTCTTGGATCCTTCATCCAAAGTCTTAGCCAACTGAGCCTTTAACCCATTCATCTCAACCATGTTTTTATTTCAACAATCATATCATCAACATAACACCAAGATAATGAATATGCCATAAACACAATCATCATACTCACTTATTAAGAAACTTTGGCTCACCATGAAGGAATCAATCATCTTGTACCATTTCCTTGTTACCTTAGGCCATTCCATGATTCCCTGAGTTTGCAAATAAATCTCCCTTTGTGATCCTGAACAACTTATCATGCTACATATCTATGCTACTGATAATTTGTGGATAGTAGGATCTCATAATCTGCATCCCTTAGCTCCATCACCATAACCAACAAAGATATAAACTTTGTTCCCTTGAACAAATCCGACCAAGCTAGCCAGGTGAGCCTTCACATGTCACGTCGAGGTTAATTTCAATGGAGTATGCAATCCATGGGTTCTAAAAACACAAGCTACCAAAACAAAAGTGCCAGAAACCATGACTCTTGACCTAAGTCCCCCCCTCGACTTGGAGTTTACCATGACCAAATTCGACTAAACCTCCCTCAAAGTTTTGTTATCTGAGAATACCACATGCTCCCCCTATCACCTAGGTCATATAGACTTTACCAATGAAATTTCAAACCCAGGGTACACATGCCTAACTAGGTCTTACAGTGGTATTCTCATTTACATATAATAAAATGTTAACTCCACCTCAAACTTTGCATTCAAACCTTTTCCATCTCAGAGTTGTTTTGTTCATGCATGATCTTTATTTCTAGGTAATGAGGATTCCCACGACTATGAAAATTCCATATCCCAACCCTACCCTGCTCAGGTCAATGAGTGTCAATGTCAAATTTTCACTCATTCTACCATAAATGACAATAAAACCTCATATATTTGCTAACCAAAACTTCTCAGATATCGATCACATGATTGAGACCTGAGCTTCATAACCTCAAAATCAAAATCAGCATCCAATTTGTTCTAAGAGAATCCTACAACTTGCTCGGCACATGAGTGATCAGTCACATTCGGCTCATGACAACCTTGTGCTCTAATACCACTTGTTGGGATTGACTTGCAAACCAGATAATGAACATAAAAGAAAATAATAAACATGTCACACACACAACAAAATGGATATGGGGGTATTGGTATCCTTTATTTCTCATTGGAGAAATGAATACAAGTATCAAGAAACTCCTCATGGTCTTCTATATTTAAACAGGAGAGATCTCAAGCATTTCCAGACATATGGAAAGCCAAAAGCTTGAGAAACCTCCAAAGATATGTAATGATAAGAGTATGTGTTGTCACAATCCAACAGTTATGGATATGTATTGCACGATCCTCACATTAATGATGCTAGGCAACTGGGCACCACTTTGTAGGAACATTTGGAAGGATCAGAAACATTCTTTGAGAATGGGTTACATTACAATTTTCCAATGGGTTCTCTAGAAAGTGATCTTCTATCTTATAAGTTCTTAGCAAATGATGCCACTGAAGATGGCATAATACCACTTTCTTCTTCCTATATCATAGCTTCCCCGGACAGATCATGTTGATGTTAGAATATTCGAGGACTTGGAGGTTCAGCCCATCCGTATCCCTCATTCTATATCCTCGCAATATCAGGTGTGTGAGATACTGGAAAGCATTGGGGACACGATGCATTTTGTGCTTGACAAATTCTGGCCATCAAATCTATTCTCTGAGTTCGAGTGTTTGTAGAAGCTAAGTATGGGTTTTAAGGTAAAACAAGTTTACCATTGCATTGTGACATTTGGTGTATCTTACACAAAGTATTGTCTACTCCGTTTAAAGGCATTCGCAGTGAAGACATGGAAGGTTTCCTTGCGATTTTTTGAAATCTAGGCTTTTCTGCAATATAATTTTAATGTTATATATGTTTCTTTCATGCCATTTTAATGATTTAGACACATGCCATTGGTAAGTGACTTTATAAATGTTGAGAAATTTCCCTCCGCCCAATATAATAGTAGGTCGATACAAAATTCAATGGAAGCACATGATGTATGACAACTTTGATTATTGGAAGCTTTTCATCCCTTCCTCCAACTCAGCGGATTTAAAGTTTTATCTTTTTCCCATTTTCTATCTTTATGTAAGTTGTTTTTATGAATTGTATGGAGGATTAAGGTTATTATTAGAAAGAACTCTTTTGGAAACAAAGGCTAAGGAATTTTTCCAATACTTTGATTAATCAAAACATGTTTCGATTTGTATGATTTATGGTCCTTTCCTTCCTTCAGCTTGTAATTTACGATTTGTAAGATTAGCTATCGGATAAGTGAAAGAGAGCAACGTATGATCAAAAGAGAATCAAATGGCCAAACATACTAGCCAATACAAAACAAGAAGAGGAGAATACGATTGCAAAGGGAAGCAAATCCGACAACACTCCTGCTAATAGAGGAGAAGCATGTGCATATATAAGAGAAGAAGATAAGAGCATGACCAAGAAGGGAAGCAAACCCATCAACATTCCAGAGAATAGACGAGAGGCATGTGCATATAGAAAAAAATAAGAGGAGAACATGATAAGGAAAGGAAGCAAATACAAAAACATTTGTGCTCATAGATAGCAAATCACAAAATATTTTAATATTGCAATGAGGTCATGCACTATAGCCTATGATTCATACAAGTATGATTGGCTTACCAAGAGACTTAAGGGGTTCACTTCATGAATCTATGGCATAGCACGTGCATTCATAGGATATTAAAGAATACCTTAATTTCATCATATATTAAACAATACCTCCAAAAATCTTTTTGGTGACCGTCCTCCCAATACACCTTTCAATTAAAAGACTCCTTATTTTCCCTAGATATCCATTTTTTACATAACATTTTTAATACTTCTATTTATTTTTACCCTTAATATGGTGACATGACACAACTCTTATAAGCTTTTGATGAGGATTATGCACATTGGTGTGCTACCTTTTTTCCCCCTTTTTTCCTTTCCTAATTTTAACTTAAACAATGAAGTGATTGGATATTAATGGAGATTATAACAACACTAATTTCTTTGCATAATCCAATGAATTCAAAATGTCAAAGTTACCCAAATCTCACCTCCTCTTCTTTTTCCCAAAGGAGCGACCAAGCAAAGATATTAGTAGGAGAGAGAATAGATTTTGAGTTATTGGTGTGTTAGTGTCCACAACATACTCCTTAGTGGGTGGGGAAAAATCATTTCTAGAATCTATCGGTGTAGATTCCTATGACCATTTATTTTTTCCTAACTAATGGGGATTCATTACATAATCTTTCCGCTATGAATCTTTTTCATGTCTTGGTAAAATCCTCAATTTGTAATGAAACTACTAGTCAAATCCTTGATTTCAATGAGTTCCAAATTAATTGGAAAACATATGCAGTAGGTTAATACGAGAGCATTTGGTGATATGTCAAACCCTATATTGGCCATGTAATTACATATATTGTAACATATGTTAGAGCGTCTTATGTTTCTTAAAGGTTTATGGGCATAGAACAATCAATAAAAAGAAGAACATTCAAAGATAATAAATATGATGTTGTTGATTTTAAAGGGTGAAAACCAATCCAATACAAAACCACCTATTCAAAACCACCCCCCATTTAATACCTAATTCAAACCCCCCGATACCAAATTCTAACTCCTCCTGATATCTAATTCTCACCCCTTTATATATATATATATATATATATATATATATATATATATGATTTAAATATATTCAATAATCCTTAACTCCTACACACTAATTGATATATGTATTTCACATTTTAAACCCCCTAGTATGAACTCACATGGTATAATATTGCCTAATTAATGAACCCCCAATGCCAAAAGATCACCTCATGAGGAATTTGGTCAGTTGGAGTGTTTAAAGAGATACGTGCAAGCGAGGATCAATAATGGGGTTCCACATGTCTTGATGATGAGATGATGACAACGAGAACCCAGTCAATGAGTTTATCATTAGCTACTTTGATGAAATGCTACTAAAATTTGGATAAATTGGCATAGTGTGCAAAGGGAAGCATTATGTTGGTTTAGCCATGTTCTCCTCCCTTTGATATCCAAAAAATATAAATTACATTCATTAAGAATTCGATTTTGTGTCTCTTCCTAGCATTCAATCCCTTTGAGCGATAATATTTTGAAGGCTCTACTAGTCGATCTTAATCTCAAACTTCTCACACATTAAATAATTCCTCCGTAGATTTGCTGTGAGCATGACTACTACTAATTCCAAATTTTGGTAGTGCAATTCCTTTTGCGGTCCTTAAATTCCTAGAGATGTAAGACATTACTTCTCTATCATGAATACACACTATTCCTAGTCCCTCTAAGGGTGTGTTAGAACCAAGTACACATTTTTTAATGGGATTTGACACCCTTATGAAATGTGCACTCATACAAAGTATTTATATTTAGTAATTGCCTCTTCACATTTGCTTACCCATTCGAATTTATGTCCCTTCCTTTGAAGGGTATTAATGGGTTTGCACTCTAGGAAGACTCCTGTGACTATTCATATACTTACACAAAGCCTAACCACTCTAACTTAGAACACACTATACTATGTAACAAAAATTATGACTCATGACACACTAAACTATTAATACATTTTTACCTTTTCGATACTTACCTATTATAACACCTTGATCCCTAACCACTATGATCTTATACACACTATACCTCCTATGCCCTATAACGCATCACACAATGATCCCCTAACTACTTTAAACCTAGACACATTATACCATCGAAGACAATATGACCTCATACACAATAAACCCTTGACACATTAACTAAGCTTAACAAACCTTAAACCCTAAACACAATGATCGCATGTACACTATACCTCCTAACCAGTATGTCTCTCATAAATTGACCTTCTAACCAATATGTCCCTCATACATTGACCCCCTAACCAATTTGACACCAAACATACTATACCACCTAACACATGACAATGACCTCTCATGGACTAACCCCCAAATATAATTTAACTCTTGACATGCTAACTTCATAACATACCTTGACACCAAACCATTGTCACTCCAAACACATTAAACCTCTTAATGACTATAATCCCCCACATAATCACTCACTAAACATTATGACCCTAAACACACTATACCACCTAACACATTATGACCCCAAACACTCTCTCTTATTATCACACTTTGAACCTTAACCATATTGAACCTAGATAAAATATAAGTTCATAATGCATATCACCCCTCACATTATCACCCTCTAATCACTATGACCTCAAACACATGATACTGCCTAACACACTCTAATCCTAGACAAACTAACCCCTTAATACACTTTGAACTCTAATAAACATTGACCTCTAACCATTATTTCGGGGCGATTGTGTTAGTGGTCATAGTGATAATAATAAGATTTCAAATTATAAGACTTTAATATATTAATAATGTAATTTATGTGTGCAAGGTGTTCCAGAAAATTGTGAAAAATGTTTCTTTCTCTAATATTGCTATTGTACTTTCTACAATTTCTTCATCTTTTTGGATTAGTATAATTTAACATATAATTGTAGTGCATGTATATGTAACAAAATAATGATCCAAGAAAATTGTGAAAAATGTTTCTTTGTGAAAAATGTTTCTTTCTCTAATATTGCTATTGTACTTTCTATCATTTCTTCATCTTTTTGGATTAGTATAATTTAACATATAATTGTAGCGCATGTATATGTAACAAAATAATGATCCAAAGAAACAATTATATTGATATAGATGTTATAAATACGTCTTTACTTTAAAATATTCATTACACATTATAAGAGTAATCTTGAACATTATCCTCAAATTCTAACTCATTATGATCAAAGTTTATTTCCAAGCCTTCCCAATTATTGAGTTGATTAAACATATCCACAGTACTTTCTATCATTTCTTCATCTTTTTGGATTAGTATAATTTAACATATAATTGTAGTGCATGTATATGTAACAAAATAATGATCCAAAGAAACAATTATATTGATTTAGATGTTATAAATACGTCTTTACTTTAAAATTTTCATTACACATCGTAAGAGTAATCTTGAACATTATCCTCAAATTCTAACTCATTATGATCAAAGTTTATTTCCAAACCTTCCCAATTATTGAGTTGATTAGACATATCCACATTTGGGATGTCTAGAATTTCATTGATATCATCATCATTACTAGGAATAATTTCATCACTCCCATCAACACTCATAGAAAGTGATTGATGTTCCTCTATGTCATTTTCATTATCTAAGGGGTTATCATTTGTATGATCAACTTCTTGTTATTCTTCTTTTTTCACTATCCTTTTTCTTTTAGTAGTTTTTCCTACTCCCCATTTTCTTGGTTATGGTCTTGATATTCTTTTAGTATACACTTTACAAGTTTTATTCTTAGATCATATTTAACAACAAACAACCAATCTATTCTACTTAGAAACAATGAATAAAATATCTACACATATATACTTAAAAAGACATAAGCTTTGTAAGAAGCTCATGTGTAGTTGTGTTAATCAAGGAAAATCAACTATCATGATAAATGGTAATTCTTTCATCACCATATAATAACAATACATGCAAATGGACATTAAAAAAACCCCTTTGAAGGATTGGAATTATATCTCTAGTATATCTTCCAAATAACCATAGAATTTCAGATCAGATGTGACAAAATTCTTGTATCCTTTATGGGAAATATTAGTCACTTGGAATTTTGTACTTATCACATAGTAAGAAGTTTTATAATTCTTATCATCCAAATCTTTGATACCAAATTTTTTATGATTGAACCATATAATTTTTTGATGCTTCACTTTTATTTCACATGATAGAAAGGCACAATTTATGCATTTATATAAATAGAAGTTAAACTACAAGAAAAATAAAAAAATGCTTGATTTTCTATCTTTTGCCTCAAAATCTAAATAAATTTCCTTTTTTTTTTTTAAAGATTGGCATCACCATTAGAATATAGATGTTGAATCAATGTAGACACCTCGCTCATGTTAAACTTTGGTTAATAATTTCCCATCATTCTATCCATGCCTTTATGAAATCTAAATCATTTGCAATGTACATATGTATTATTGTCCACTCTTCCCTACCTTAAAAAGAAAATGTTTGATTTATATACTAATCAAATTGCAACTATATACAATCTTGAACTAAAAATGCAATCACATTATCCACCTTTCAATCTTCTCCATTTTATTTTCCCAATCAAATAACTTCACCATCAAATATGTTGGTGTAATTGTCATCCCATATATAGGGCATGCCAATATGTACTTGGGAAGTAACTTACCAAGATATATTATGCATTATACCATATTTAGATCTCAATAATTGACCCCCACAGATGGAATAATTATTTAAAAAATTCCTATTCCTTTTGTACCTTCATATACCTCTCCTCCAACCACATTGAATTTGTGTATACAAGTCTACATATTTCAACCTCCTTAGATAGGTGTATAAAGTAGTTCTTGAAAAATCTTGGAGATAGGTAACTTTGTATGATATATCATACATTAGATGTGGAATTAATATTTTTCAATACTTTATAACACTCTCATGAATTTCCTTAGATAGGTGTATGAGGTAGTTCTTGAAAAATCTGGGAGATAGGTACCTTTGTATGATATATCATACATTAGATGTGGAATTAGTATTTTCCAATACTTTATAACACTCTCATGAATTTCCTTATATGATAATCACATACATAAGTAGTAAAATACTTGAAAATAAAAATAAAAATATGATACCCTAAACTCTCATACAATGTTTGCCATTAAAATATAAATCAACATTTGAATTACTAGATTTGACTTACCTTATAAACTTTCTTAATTTATATATAACTTACTTTATGTTATTAATAAAGTTGTGTGGAATGGATAAATCAATCATATACTATAATAGGAAATGATGCATTATCTATTAAAACATAGAAACAAGAAACTTTTAATATCGAAGTATATATAATTTTATATCATAAGTTTTTAGAAAAAGGAAAACTTTCCAAAACTTATGTCATTCATGTTTTTTTTCCTAACCATTTGCAACGTGCTCAGAAACCCACCTCCTTTGTCCATTTCATTAATATAAATTACATAAGGGTGAGTGCACAAAGTTGATGGATAAAAAGGTGGCAACGGGGTGAGCACAAACGTGCTCACGCAGAAATGCAGGTGTGTTTCTAGGAACATGCACATGTTACTAATGTGTCAGGCTCAAAAAATGATGAACCTCCATGGATGATGCCACATAGGATCGTTAGAATGAACATGTGCATGTTTCTATCGAGCCCAATAAAAGGGATGACGACACAAGTTTTGGCCATATTGACCACCGCACCTCTCGTTTTAGGAGAAATTAAGTGAATTCAAGGGAAGCATTTTGTTCACCAAGTGTCCACAAGATCCTAAAACCACCTCGAAGGAAATATAGGTAGTTATTTTCATTTAATTTCATATTTTTTTAATTTCCTAAACTATTTCATTGCATGTTTTTTGTAATTTTTAAATTCAATTAAAAAACCAACCTAATTTATATAAAATCCCTTATTAAATTGCAACAGAATAATTAAGATGGAACTTGGACACAACCACACAAAGGCACATAAAACTCCAACCCACAACCAAAAAACATAGACCAAGAAATTGATGAAGTGTTGATGTCTTTGAGATCAATTTCCTGTGACTTAAGGAGTACAAGAGAGCCTAGCAGATTTTCATTGGCCACTTCATTGTCACCATTGTATCGTCCATTGCAAGTGCCCAAGGGAAATTAACCAGTATTTATGAATACAAGGCTAGGAAGTTTGACTATTACAATACTGACATCGATAAAAGCCAAGTCAAAGACTTGAACATTACAAAACAAGATTTGATGTCATTTTTTATTGATCCTAGAACCGGACTACAACCACTAGTCAACAAGAGACATATTTTTATGGATTGGTGCATCCACCAACAATTTAAGGATAATTGGATGGATAGATGGTTCTCGGTTTTCTAAAAACCTCCCTACAATAACAAGGAGGTGTATCTATATTTCCTGAGGAAATTATGGGCAGAGTTTATTTTGGGTCACCATTTCAATTATTTGACATTGGTGAATTCCAGTGGGTGTGTCTTGGGTCTACACAGGATAGAGAGAATGCTAGGTGTAACCCTATGTAATATCCTCATCCTCCTAGGAGAAATCCTAACCACCCTGCTCAACATCCTCCCATCAAAGAAGGCATCAAAGAGACAAAATTATCTATATCAACATTCAATAGAAGCATGGTACAGCATGGGAGTTTTGTAGCATTATCTTGGCAAGAGGTGCCTATTGGTGATGTTGGTAGAGAGGTTGGACTTCCAACCCTTGCAATAGAGTGTATCCAGGAGAGGGCACATGGAAATAGTATTCGTTCATGTGAGACTCATAGATGCTTGAGTTGCGGGAAAACTTGTTATGGGCTGATGGAGGCCAGTGGACATCATAGTTTCACGAAGGAGGTTAGTATATTAACTCTCTCTCTCTCTCTCTCTCTCTCTCTCATATATATATATATATATATATAGTTCTTTTGTATTTATTTCCATGTCTTATTATATATTGTTTTACAATTTCTATGCCCCTATAGCATACCCTCTACATCGATAGATGCATCAGTGTCGATTTCCACCACTAATACATCAATTGAGGTAACCTATTCATTTTGGTGTACCACATACACAGGTACGTGTCACATTTGATAAATTCACCATAGTGATTTGTTTATTTTATGGAATCTTAAAATTTAATGTTATTGTGTTTCTATTTGCAGTACTATAGGGTGATGAACCATTTTCACCTGATATGGACAAGACACCACCTACACGTGTATTTTGTGTTAAGCTAAATCTTGTTTAAATTTGAATTTTGTTATATTTTTTTGGTTGAATTTTACTTTTTGGTACTAACAAAAATATTATAAATATGTATAGAGGTTTCTTCATCCATTATTGGGTCATCTATTTTGGGTATGTGTTATATTCATTGTAAAATTGATCCCATGTATTGTACACTGATATGGGAGCAAAGGGGGTCTTGCATCCTTTTTTTGTTCTTTGCATCCATTTTTTGGTGGTTTTTTAGTATTTTTTTGGCACATGGTTTTTGCTAATGGTTTTCTAATTCCAGTTAAGGAATTAAGGTTGTTGAATAATCCAGGCCAATGGATTAGGGGTTGGATGTCGCAGGATCTTATATGTATATTGTATTGTAAACAATGAATACAATAATTAATGCAATATTAGAGGTGCAGTTCTAAACGAGTTGCTAGTTTTCCCTGGTTGGGTTTCCATGGTAAAAATCTTTGTGTAATGTGAATATGTGTGCCATTGTATCTTTTCTATTTTATTAAGAATCAATTTGCAGTAATTATTTGTACAAGGTTAAAATCTACATTTGGTATCAGATCAATTATTAGCTTTAGGGGGGAAGCCTTTGTGGCTAAGGGTTTGGCTCGGGTCTTTGATAAGACTTGCTATCATGGGAGATCTGCAGTATTCATTCTCCAGGTGAAAAGAAATGGTGAGCAGTTTGAAAATGGAGATCGATAGATTTAATGGGAAAAGTTTTGAGCTATGGAAGCTCAAGATAGAATATCTATTGGTAGATAAAGAGCAATTGATCACGGTGGATCCAGGTACTACGCCTATAGGAACGCCAACAAAAGAATGAAAAAAGTCAGTTCAAAATGTGAAGAGAACAATATGGTTGTGTCTCTCAGATTCAATATTACTAAATGTGTCAGGAGAAGTTACAAAACAAGAATTATGGGATAAGTTGGGGACTTTATATCAATCTAAGTCCCTGGTAAATAAATTTTCCCTACGAAAGAAGTTGTATAACCAAAGGATGAAAGATGGAGCCTCAGTGACAGAGCATATAAACACCTTCAATATTGTGGTAAGTCATTTATTATATGTTTATATTAAAATTTGAGATGAAGATAAGTATATTAGTTTATTCTTCTATTTACCATACTCGTGGGATAGTCTAGTTATGGCCATAGGTAGTAATAAAAATACTTTAAGTTTTGATGATGTGGTCCCATCCTTGTTGTCGGAGGATGTGAGACAAGAGAACATGGAAGGACAGAGCACAAATTCATTATTTGCAAGAGGACACTTCTAGGAAATAAATATATCTAAGTCCTCAAGTGGGAGATCTAAATCTAAGGGTAGATCTAAATTTCACAGAAAGTTTGTAAAGGTATGTTGGAGATGTGGAAAGGAAGGACACTACAAGAATAAATGTAGATCCAAAATCATTGAAAGAGGGAAGGATATGAAGATGCTCCTTTTACAGAAGAAAAAACCTCCTCGAAAGAAGGAGGGGATGTGTACTTGGATTCTTCAAGAATAGATGCAGATCAAGAGGTGTGGTTGGTTGACTCAGGTACATCCTTTCATATGACTCCCCACATGGGGTGGTTCTATGAATATGAAAGGGATGATGGAGGTTATGTTTTCCTAGGCGATGACTCGACAGCCCAAATCATAGGACAAGGAAAATTCAATTTGAAGCTCATGGATGGAAGGATTAGAACACTCCCTGGTGTTCTACACATCCTAGGTTTTGTTGGAAGTTTGATTTCTGCAAAATGGTTCATGTAGGGTAAAAATAATGTTTGAGAAAGAAAATTGTAGGATGGTTCGAGGAGCAATGGTGTTGCTGAAGGGAGTTCAGATTGGAACTACGTATAAGCTACAGGGAAGCACTATTAGTGATGGGTATAATAGTTTCATTGTTCCTGAGATTGGATCCGAAGAAGAAAAACATCCTACAGTCTATGAAGAAAAGGTTATGTTATTGCATCAAAGACTGGGGCATATCAAAGAGAAAGTATTTCGACTACTACATGGTAAAGGTATGATTGAAGGTATGTCTAAGTACTCTCTGGATTTTTATTTCTTTGAACATTGTGTATATGGGAAGCATAATTAGATAAGATCACCCTCTAGTGCAACAAGGGCAGAGACAATTTTACAGTTGGTGCACAATGATGTCTTTGAACTTGTGTCGATTCCATCACTAGGAAAATATGTGTACTATGGCTTATTTATAGATGAATTATCAAGGAATACATGGATACATTTCCTCATAAAGAAATATGAAGTCTTTAATAGGTTTAAAGAGTTTAAGTCTATTGTGTAGAATCAAACATAGAAAAGAGTTAAGGAGATGAGGATGAATAATGGTGGAGAGATACATGGAAATGAATTCAAAGATTTCTATAAGAAGTGCGGTAAAGAAAGGAAGAATATTACTCCATACAACTCAACAAAATGGAGTTGCAGAAATGATGAACAAAATGTTGATGGAAAAAACAAGGTGCAAGCTCAGTGGTGTTGAGATAGGAAAATAATAATGGGAAGAGGCAGTGGGTATTCCATATTACCTACTCAATCAATCACCCTCATCAGCACTCGATGAAAATACTCCATACAAGGTAAGGGCGGGTAATAAAACCTCTCTCACACATCTCAGGGTATTTTTTTGTGAGTCCTATTTTCATGTTCCAAAGGAAAACAAGAGTAAGCTAAATAAAAAGGCTAAAACGTGTATCTTTATTGGGTATAAAGATGGCCTGAAATGTTATAAGCTTTGGAACCTAGAAACTAAGAAGGTATTGTATAACTAAGATCTGGTATTTAGAGAAATAAAATATTTTGTCAAATAAGAATTCCCATGAAGGAAGGAAGAACTAGAGAAAATAGAGTTTGAGTTAAAGGACAATTAATCAGGCTCTACAAAAGAACAAGAATCAAAAGAAGAATATCCTCATATTCTAGTATTGAGGAGATCGGTTCGGTAAAGAAGACGACCGTAAAGGTATACTCCACATGATTTCTCTTCAAATTTGTCTTTGTCTACTACTGATGATGATCCTAGAACTGTTAGGGAGGTATTGGATTCAGAGGATGGAAAACTCTAGAAAAAGGCCATGGTTGAAGAAATGGAAGCCTTGGATAAGAATGATTCTTGGGATCTAGTGGAGTTGCTAACTAGAATCAATCCCATTGGTAGTAAGTGGGTGTTTAAAAATAAGTTGAATGTACAAGGAAAAGTGGAGAAATACGAAGCTCAGTTAGTAGAAAAAGGTTATTCCCAGGTTGAGGGAATTGACTTTGGTGAGATTGTTTCTCTTGTTTCCAAGTTAACTTCTATCATATTTATTTTATATGTTGTTTTTGCATTTGATTTTGAAGTAGAACAAATGGATGTGAAGAAAAAAATGCTACATGTGGATTTGGAAGAAGCAATCTACATGAAGTAGCCATAAGGATTTGTTGTGTAGGGAAAGAAGGAGATGGTATGCAAGATGAAAAAGTCCCTGTATGGGTTAAATAAATCATTAAGGATGTGGTATCAAAAATTTTATACTTATATGTTGGGACTTGGCTTTACAAGGAGAAAAGCAGATTATTGTATGTATTTCAAATTAATTAGTGATCATCTTATTTATTTGGTCTTGTATGTGGATGATTGTTGCTGATAGGAAACAATAAGGAGATTATCCAAGATGTGAAAACTTTGTTTTCCTCTAAGTTTGACATGAAGGATCTTGGTGCTGCAAATTTAATTTTGGGAATGGAAATTAAAAGAGATCGAGAAAACATGAAACTCTCGTTAAATTAGAGGAAATATGTCAAGACAATATTGTAGAGATCTAAATGTAGGAATGTAAAATGATCAAGGTTCCTATTCATGTAGGTGTAACCTTATCTGTATATCAATGTCCAAAGACATAGGAAGAGGAAGAGGTCATCTCTCATGTTTCATATGTTAGTGTGATTTGTAGTTTGATGTATGCAATGGTATGTACTAGATTGGACATTGCACATGCATTGGGAGTTTCGAGCAGGCATATGCCAAAACTAGGGAAGGAGCATTGAACAATAGTAAAGAGGGATTTCAAGTATTTGCATGGCACTACTAGTTATGGATTATGCTACCAAGGAAGACGAGTGTTATAGAAAAAAATTCTACACCTATGCATTTGTGCCATGGACTAACCCTTTCCCTTGGCTTTCTAAAACATTTTCTCAGCTTGCCTCATTAGAATAATAAAAAAAACATGTATTTTTCACATATCCATGGGTTCATTTGATGAAAATCATGGAAATCCATGAATTCCTAGTTTACAACCCACATATGCCCTCAAAAATTGGAAAAAATAAAATAATTCTGAGTTTTCCGGAATGCTTTTCAATAGGGATCATTTCCCAACATCCTCATGCCCGTACAAAATGGATTCCAACTTCCCCAACCTCTCGAGGAAGATATAAAAGAACCATTGAGGGATAATACATGACATGTATTTTGTTGTAAGGTTATGATGTTGAGATCTAGCAAGCCCCCCTTTCCTTATTATCCTCTGAGTAACATTCCCCAATCTAGAAACTCCTTTTATAGTGCCTCTTTCCTATTTATATAGCGATAGGATGTCCCCTTATCCCTATTTGGGATAACCAATGAAGATTATTGTGGCTGAGTTGATGCTTGAAGGATTCACGGAAGAACCTGGGAAATTGACTCTGAAGCAATGTCGAAAGTGAGTCAGGTTGTAATTAACCTCTTTATTTGGTGCTAATAGAAGAGATTGTTTTCCCTCCAAATTGTGTATTCAATGCAATATTGTGTGTATTTTCTTATCATATTTGGTTTGAATATATTAAATAAAATGTATATTGTTTGATCATATAACTACCACATAATAGTGCTTGTCTCTATTCAATTTTGCAGGATGGTTTTGGAAAAGGATTGGGATCTCTTAGAGAAGCAGGAGAAGGGATCGACATCAAACGATAT
The DNA here is from genome assembly GCA_900067695.1 of Picea abies. Taxonomy (NCBI): domain Eukaryota; kingdom Viridiplantae; phylum Streptophyta; class Pinopsida; order Pinales; family Pinaceae; genus Picea; species Picea abies. The sequence goes on along the minus strand of CBVK0103180412.1, from coordinate 28,818 downwards.
ACTTAGGGTGTACTCTTTATCCTCTCCTTTCTCTACTTTCTCCTAGCCAAAGTAGTTATTCTTTTAGTTTTGTATGCTTGTTTGTCAGAGAAGACTTCCAATCTTCTCAATACAATCTTGCTTTGTCATGATTTGACCCAAAGTCATGGGGGAAATATCCTGTCAACAAAATTGGTGACTATACTGGGGAATTATCCTATTTTGGGTCACTTACTTATTTCTTTCCTTGCTGTGTTTTCTGTATTTTTTTAGTTTTTTCACAGATTTTTTAGCCTCTCAGGAATTGTTGTCAAGTACCAAAGTCCTCTTTCTTGGAGTGGCTTTTTATTTTTCTGATTTTTCCAAGCCATATGCGAGTTGCATCACTACAGCTCGCGGACATCCATGTTTTTCTCTTCTACATCTCGTGGATATCCACGAGTTGTACTGCATACAATCACGGACCTGTGTCAAATTGGAGTTTGGTTTGCTCAGTTTTTTAGGTTGTCCTGAGTCTCTACTTGGCTTTGCTTTGTTGAAATATGAAAGCGTCTTATACATAAAAATAAAAGATTTTTCTTTAGTTATTTTGTATAAGGTTTGTTTAGTTGACTGGAAGATCAACCTTGTTTTTCTGAATATCTAGACTCACTGAGTTTTCAGTGGTTTTCTGGATGAGCACTTTCTATCTCTATACCTACTTTTCCTTGGTTCAAAAAGAAAAATTACATCTCTTTGTTTTTATTTCTTTTGTAAACGAAAAAGAACAAAAATATGATTGTTTTCTTTATTCTCCTTTCTTGAACCCTTTCCTCTCATAATTACAAGAAAAGAGTCATTTATTTAGCATTTAGGTAGTTTCATTTCCATAGAACTTTGGTCGTGGTAGCCTTGTATTGGAAAAATAAAAGAATCTAGTAGTGCAAGTTTTGCATTATTGTTTGCATTTAGGTTTCCAAAAATAAAATTGTAGTTTTCCTTTCAAAGTGTATTAAATATTGCATTCAAAATGTCTTGATTTCATTGAAAAGAAAAAGATTTTTCTTTGTAAGCGTAGTTGCAACCATTTTTCATTTGAAGAAACTGCATTGTGTTATATTTTTCATTATTTTTGGAGTCAGTATGAACATCACCAAAGTTGCACCCACACCCTTTCTGAGTAAAGAACAACCCATTAAAATGAATGCTTAAATAAAATCCATTGTAAACTTTCATTTTTCTAGGGTAAACGAACAAGTTTAAGCTAGGGCGTTGGTGTAGGTTGGAGAGTAAATTTCTCCAAGGCCACTAAACCAACAGAAGTCTCTAAGATAGGGAGTGAAGAATGCATATGTCATATAGGTTTAGTCTGAAAGCTCCTCTAACACAAGAGTTAAACATGAGGTCACATAAGGAATAGCCAAGGATATTCCCCACCAAATCTGGACTGAGCATAGGGGAGAGATCATGTATTGGGGGTTTCGATCATTCCCATACTTCTGTGAGAGGCGTTGCTTTCTAGGTTTTTGGATTTTCTAACCTACCCACATGTTCGATCCTGACTCTTGATTGTACCCCCTAGGCATCGAATATAAGCTGGTAACCATAGTTGATTCTCCTAGGTACATCACAAGATGAATAAGGGGGCTTGGCATAGTACCTAGGGTAGATTTTGCATCACACATTTTAGTACTGTTGGAGGGTTCCTCAAGAAGAAATAACACTTGCATGGGATAAGGTTGATCTGTGGAGGTCAAGAAAATTTCTTCTCATACCTTAGTGCATTCGTCCACGTGACTTAATCAACCTGTGCCTTCGTCCGGAAAGGCCTGATCCCACTTTGATGTTGTTTCGGTCCCAATACCTAATCCACTTGAGTCAGAATCTTGAGAGAGTTGTTTGTGTTTGTCTTGTCTTTAGGTCTTTTCTAGTGGTGTGATTAGTTAATGTAGTTCAACTTTAGGGAGGCGAGTTTATTGTCACAAAGAGATAATCACTCAAAGTGACTCATCAATAACCCCAAAGATAGAGGATAATTCAAGGCCTTCCACCTAAGGAATACATTGGAAATAATTCTCTCCTGCCTCCAAAAAGGTGTCGGATTTACCCATCCGACACTTTCATATCGGTTGGTCAGACCGAGATCATAAACTTTGAACCTCCAAAATTTAACACTTCGAAACCAGAGGGGTTACTCATTGAGGATCTTGGAGCTGAGGAGTTCACTCCGCACTTTAATCCTCTATTACCTGAGACTTTTCCATTTTTGGTCATACAAATCACACCTCTTAGATTAGACCTTGCTAATAGTATCCCTCTCCACCGAGCCACTATGGACGACACTCCACCGGTGTCAGGGTCGGGAGCCCATGCAACTCCCACCTCGACGATAGTAACCCAAGGAATATTTCCTCCTAGTATGTTGAACCAAACTACTAGTGTGATTCAATCCACCATCGTCACATCGACCACCAACGTTGCTTCGTTGGTCATTGGTCCCACTCAAATTTCAAGTGTAGTTGCATCGTCTTCATCAACAATGAATGTTGTTTCATACAGAATGTTGTCGATGGACACGCTTAACACATTGGTTAGTTGTCATCCAATATCCTTCTCTTAGAATGTGGGTGTAGGGAGCACTCCAACTCCTTTCCAAGTTGTGTCTTGGGGTGGAGGACACATTCGTCCGTTAGCCCCATTTGTTGGAAGTGGACCTTTCCAATCTTCCATACCTAACCTCGCATGGGGATGTGGATCCTCTATGGGTAACGTATCTCAATACTCTAGTATGTCATCTACATCGATCCCATTCACAATTTACAATGGGTTTTGGAGTAACCCTTTCACTACATCTGCAGTTTCGCCAAGGGGAAACCCCTTCCTAGGTCAATCCATTCCTTGGAAAGGACCTTTGTATTTGTTAGGGGAACCGTTGGGGAGCACCCCTTTCTAAGGATAGTGGAATCCCTCTTAATGGATGTCGCAAGGGGTTCAACCCCTTTCCCAGTCAGTCTACCCCCATGCTAATATTTTTTCCTTTCCATGGGGGTCTGCTGGGGGAAACACCAATTTTCCTCTCGAGAATCAGATGGGTGGAGGATTTCCTCCATTCAACCAAGGGATAGAAGGTTTTATCCCAATATTTCGTTCAACTGTAAACTCTTTCTAGAAACCTGGTGCCAGTTACAACCCAGGACCTTCTTTTCAAGCTTTCAATCAGTCAATGATGCAAACTCAACTACCATTTATGGAAACACTGCATTTTATAGACTTATCCAAGTTGATGAATGATCCCATCCATCAATATCCTAGTTTTCCTATGGTCCCAATAAATCTACCTTCAGACATACCCAAGTTTGAAGTGAAAAGTGGCAAGGATCCATAGGACGACATGACGATGTTCCACTTGTCACAGTGTTCGTCCAACTCGCTTAATGATGATTCGATTTAATTGTGTTTTTTCCAACGTACTCTTACTAGAGGTGCTACCAAGTGGTACATTGAAATTGAAATGGGGAAGTACTTGACTTTCAACGATTTATCCATGTTTTTCCTAAACCATTTCCAACTCCTTGTCTAGTATGATGTTGGGACAAAACTGCTGGCCAATTTTGAATAAGATAACTCCAAGCATATTTATGATCACATTCAGGAATGAATGAGAAGGAAAATATTGATTAAGGCTATGGTTCCACCTGAGTTCCTCCTTGAATGGTTCCTGAAATCTCTACTACCCTATATTTCAAAGGACATTGCAACTTCGAGGGTGTTTTCAGAGGAACAAACAATTTTTTGGGTGCAATAGTTAGAGCTCATATAATCTCAATTGGCATGCTCTATGAGATTATTCTGAATTCTCCGAGGTATACTCTCAACTTAGAAAAGACAAAGTATAACCCACATGCAAATGGCATAGTGGGTTCTTCTCAAATGAAAATCACAGACCTGGCTACTAGTCAGATGCAAAAGCTTGCTATTCAACAACCTGCAGCCAGTCTAGCCTCTGGCTCAACCACCCCCACCACCCAGTATTCGAACGTACATTTGGTGCAAACAAATACTTAAAAGGGTCCTCAACAACCCATAGAGAAGAAACAAGGAAAGGGTAAGAAGGGTGGTGGGGAAAATAACAAAAAATATGATAAGAATGATGAGGGGTCCAAGGATTAAAAAAGGAAAGTGAAGTTTCCTTGCAAGCTTTGTGAGGAGGATAACCTTCCACATCAATACCCATGAATGGAAGAAGTCCAATATCTTATAAATTTGAATCAACAACAGTAGCCTGTTGTATTGAAGAATTCATTTCCATAAGGGAAGAATTTGTGGGGTGGTTCTTCCAAATTCAACCCGCAAGGGGGCACTTCAAGTGTGCCTCCGTCTAATGGATATCAAGGGGTAGTAAATATTTTTATCCATTCGAAGCTAAAGGATGTAGATTTTTTGAAAATATCTTTGAATTACGATAATACAGAGTCGACTGAGAAGGGTAAGAAAACTTCAAAAGATCAAGCCCATCTCCACATAGAGAAGCCTTGAAAAGAGACAATGTCGCACATACCTAAGGGTGTTTATAAATGGAAAATGTATAACCCCAATGCAAGAGATTCTCCCAATTATTCGATTGTTGAGGATTTGGCTTAGACACATTTTGCAATGTCTTCTTTGGAGGTACTCCAAAGTTTCCCCTCACTGCGTTGTTGTCTTCTATAGGAGTTGTTGATTATTCCATTCAACTCATAATAGATTTTTATGCTATTGATGTGAGGACCTGCCTTCCATATCGTGTAGATTTTTAGGTTGGTGTTGTTTGCAACAATATTTTGGTTAAGAGAATCATCATTGATGAGGATGATTCAACGTGTGTAATGTCTTTGTCATGTTGGAAAGATATCAGTTCTCCTAAGCTTACCCCCTCTCCTACACTCTCAACTGCCTTCGATGGATGTTTGTTTCGACCACATGGTATGATTCCTTCTCGTCTTATTACACTAGGGGGAAATTCCATTTGCATAGAGGTTGAAGTAGTCGATGCGCCATTTGAATATAATCTGTTGTTAGGAAGATGTTGGACATATTCCATGATGGTTATTGTTTCGACAATATTTCAGATTATATATTTTCCCCACAAAGGAATATTAGTGACCATTGATCAGGCGGTGTCCAACCTTTTTGAGACAGTAGCTAGCCCCGAGACCATTGTCCCTTCGATTGAAAACTATCAGGTGGCCACTGATAGAATTGATTGTGGAAGGTACCCTTCACTTATGGGATCTTTTGATTCTCCTGCATCGATTTCATATATTCACACCACTCCCACCAATAGGGTCGCTTTGTTTAGAATGTTGTATATGCATGACCCATGGATGCTTCCCTCATCGTCTTGTTTAGTTGAAGGTCGAATCCATTCCAGGATGGCCGAAACCTTGTCTGTAGCTGAAGTAGCTTATCAAGTCATTCAACAGACCATGATAGACCCAGATCAAACTCCTACTATCATGGAGGAGGAGGATATTTTTCCTGAGCCTGTTTAGGCTCAAACATATTCAAGCTCCCAAGATTTTTTAGACATTGTCATGCCATCAAATAAAGCTATTATTGAGGCAATGGTTGGAGATGAAAGGACATGAGGGGATATGCATCACAAATCATATTTCCTCCATGAAATTAGTCACATAGAGAATGGATATTTTAAGTCAACCATCATTGTAAATGCTCATAAGACAGTCAATCCCTTGATCATACATGGTGTCTATGCCGAAGGAAATATGGCTAATATATCAGAGACGATCCTAATCAACATATCTAGGAATCCTAACATTGTCGAAAACATATTCATCAGATCATAATGATCGCAAGATGATGTCGTTCAGTACACGACACATTTTAAAGAGTTTCAAGATGTGTTTGCATGGTCTTATGAGGAAATTCTTGACATTGATCCTCAAATAGTTCAACATGAAATTTGAAACTACGAAAACACAAAGCTAGTTCGACAAAAGTTGAGACTTGTAAAACATAGGAAGGAGACAATGATCAAATCAGAGGTGGAAAATATGCTTAATGCGGGCTTCATATACCTCGTTCCTTTGACAGAATGGGTTTCCAACCCAGTTCTGGTCGATAAAAAGCAGGGTACAATTTATTTTTGCATGGATTTCCGAGACTTAAATAAGGCTTGTCCCAAAGATAAATTTCCAACTCCATCCATTGACCAAATATTATATGAGTGTGTAGGGAGAGAAATATTTTCGTTTATGGATGGTTTTTTTTCTTACAACCAATTTGAAATTCATCCGGAGGACCAACACAAGACAACCTTTATATTTTCCCATGGAACCTTCACTTACAAGAAGATATCCTTTGGTATTAAAAATTTTGGTGCTACATTCCAGTAGGCCATGATGTGCAATTTTCATGAATTGAAGAATATAGTGAAGGCATACCTAGATGATATAACAACTCATTTGCAGAAGAGAGCCCAACATCTCTTACACCTCCACTTGGTTTTTGAATTATTCCATTACTATCAGATCCAATTGAATCCACACAAGTGTGTATTTTGTGCAACCTTCGATCATCTTCTTGGATTCATAGTTTTGATGAAGGGGATCATGGTTGACCCCTTAAATGTTGAGGCAATAAATCAGTTGCCTCCCCCATGTACGATTAGACATCTTTAGAGCCTATAGGGAAAGGAAAATTTTCTCTGACGATTCATGTCGAACTATGCTAACATCACAAAAGGTTTCATGTGACTTTTGAAGAAAGGGGTCCCATTTTATTGGTATGAAGTTGCACAGTGTTCGTTTGATGTGTTAAAGAAATATTTGGTTTTGAATCCTTTGTTGAGCCCCCCCCAACCACAATAGAGATGTCTTGTTGTAATTGACAGTAGTTGAATCATCAATTGGTATGGTTCTTGTGAAGGAAGATCATGAGCTCCAGGACCACGCCATCTATTATTTAAGCCACACATTGTTAGGTCCTGAACTCAAGTACTCACACATTGAAAAGATGGAACTGGTAGCGTTTCATGCTATCTAGCGACTTCAATACTATATTCTAGTATGTAAGACAACCATTATCGCCATTGTTAATCCTTTCCAATACGTTTTGACTAGGCGAATTATTGGCGGGAAGTATAAAAAATAGATTGTTGTTCTTCAAGAGTTCGATTTGGACTTTACATCCACAAAGTCTAAGAAGTATTTGTTCTTCACTGATTTAAATTTAGAGTTCCCAGTTGAGAACAAGGAAAGTGAAATGACGAACTCATTTCCAGATGAGCATATTTTCCTCTTCTCTTTGTTTGACCCATGGTATGGGGATGTTCTTATATATCTCCAGACTGTAGAGTTCCCTCCAAAGTATTCACAAGATGAGCGATGATGAGTTCGTCACATGGATAAAAACTACTTCATCATTGCTGACACATTGTATTGGTGTGGGGTGAACTCAATTCTTCATCATTGTTTGAATTTTGAATAAGAGGAGTTCTTTTGAATGACTTCCATGGTCGAGCATGTGGTGGTCACCTATCTGAGTTGGTGAAAACCCAAAAATATTTTTCACGTCGGGTAGTTTTGGCCCACGATCTTCAAAGATTGTATCAAGGTGGTCAATAAGTGCCACCCATGTCAAATTTTCACTAAGAAAATGTGTGTGCATCCTTCTCCCATTTTTCCTGTTATTAGAGTTGGCCCCTTCACCAAGTGGGGGATAGATTTTACGACATGCCACCCAACTTCAGATAGGGAGCATCGTTACATTATTGTGGTCATCGACTAATTCACCAAGTGGGTTGAGGCTATGCCAACATTTGCTAATGATGGGTAAATTGCAACAGTTTTCATTTTTAATTAGGTTATAGCTAGGTTTGGGGTTTCGAAGGAGATTGTCACCAACCATGGAAGTCACTTTCAGAACCACATGATGACTAGATTAGTATCGAAACTGGGATTTAGGAAGGAAAATTCGTCTCCATACTATCCTCAGGCCAACGGTCAATTTGAAGAAAAAAATAAATCACTAAAAATTATATTAAGAATAATGGTTAACTCAACTTGAACGAACTATCATTTGATTCTTTATCCATCCTTGTGGGCTTACCGAACCTTAGTAAAAAATGCTACTAGTTTTTCACCTTTCCAACTCATTCACAGGGTGGAAGAAAATTTGTCGATTGAATGTGAGATTCCTTAACTAAAAATTGCGAACAACCTCCTTCCTGATACGACGTAGCTCAAGAAGCACCTGGTCTATCTCGAACATCTTGATGAGAAACATATATGCAGCCTTAGGAAACAAGGCACACAAGAAGCATGTTAAATCTCAGTATGATAAACTCGTTCATCCTAGGGATTTCTACGAGGGAGACCATGTGTTGGTCTATGACCACGATAATGAACCCATGGGGGTAGGAAAATTCAACCCCATGTGGTATGACCCATATGTTGTTGTACTATGTTTTCATTGATATCAAAAGATTTATGTCTAGTATTTTCATAGTAATATCATTGATGTATTGATTGTTGGATCAAGTGGTCATGGATGTAATTGATGTCAAAGGATTGATGAAATTTATTTCAAGTGGTGTCAGAGTGATTTGTTGGTTGATATGAAGAAGTTGTATCATTGATATCATGTCATGGTTGATAGGAAGTACCAAATGGATGAACTCCAAAGTGGTCCCCTTATGGTGAAATCCCTCACGAAAATATGCTTTGAAAAGTCCAAATGGTTAAGTGGTTGAGTCATCCTAGATTTGTGGTTAAGGAACCCAAGGTTGATTGTGGAATAATTTAATGAAGATCGGTGAATTTGCAAGTGAGACTTTTCTAGATGGAAAGTGCTTGTTATGCCATTTACAGTGATATGTGGAATGCCACATAACTCCTCACGATTAGAGAGTTGTGGCCTTGTGTAGTTGGAGAACCCTCATGTGTTGTCTAGAATCCCATAGAAGGTCGAAGAAGTCAAATTATTCTAGAATCTCCTAGAAGAAAGTTGACTAGTCAAAGTGGTTAGTCATGGGTTAAGTGGTTGCAACAAGAAAAAAAATAAAAAAAAATTAGTTGCAACTAGAAGTGGAGAATTTACTATTTGTGGAAAAGTGGTTGTAAGTGGACAAAGTGGTTAGAAGTGGCTTAGCCCAAAAGAAGGAAGTTGTTTAGATGATAACCCATAGAAGAAGCTACTTAGAGAAGTATAATGTTAAGAACCAAATACCAATATAGCATAGAAAAACCATTAAGGGGTAATGAGCCAATATTGGGGCTTAACATATAAATAAGAGATCAAGGGTCTCTTATGTATGTGAATCTCTTAAGTATATTGAATATATATTTTGGTGAAAGATTCATTGTAGGTAATCATGGATGCATCAGAAGTTTCGTAAGTCTAAGGTTTGATGGTGAAAGTTTCATAGGTTCAGAAAACCCTAGATTTCTGAAGCAGTATGTGGGTTGTAGTGGGCCAGGGTGCATACGTACACGAGATGAAGTAGATCATGGAACGTACAATTGTGAAAGGACATGAAAATCTTGAGTAAGTATTGGTGCTAGGTTCCTGAAGTCTAAAGAAATTTCCTAGGATAGTAGTCTACTCATTCAGATCTACTACAAAAGATATGTTATGGTTATATGTTGTCTTTATGCTTAGATGTGCTCACAGTATGGTAAGTGCTTGAAGCATTCCTTGTATGGTTACTGTGATTTTTTTGGATATGGTAGATGGTGACTGGTCAGTAGAGTAGTCATGTTCTGATATGATTGAGGGATATCTATGATCTGTGATGATGTATGCATGAGGAACATCCATAGGTTGTTGGATGGTGTATATTTTTTTGTGGATGGTATAGGTTGGTCAGTGACAGACTAGTTGCAGTGACATGTGACAAGTGGATGTGAGCAAGGAAGAAAGGGTCTGAAGGGCCAAAAGTCTAAAGTTTCAGAAACCCTATTTTCTGAAGGTGTGTTCATGATGATAGAAGGAAGAACATGTACATCCACGTCCTGCAATATAGGAAGCTTTCATACATACATGTGTTGCAGTAAATATAGGTCACATATCTATTGATAGATTGGATTATGTCTACAATCTAGGTCTTGTACTTGAGGATTGGATTCCTCTTCTTAGTTGGTGTTGAGATCTTTAGGTTGGGTCTTGCAATGAGAGTTGGTGCTCTCTTTGATTTGGTTCTCATTTCAGTTGGTACTGATAAACCCCAATGATTGTAGTCTGTAATACAAAATAAACTTATACATATATCTTTTGTTCTTGGTGTTCTTTATGGTGACGGTTTATTGATAATGTATGTTGTTGAGATATGTTTACATACAAAAACTAGTTGTGAATGGAAGTAATGAATAGGGAGTAAATGGTGGTTGCTAACTAAGGATTTTTTGTAAAGAAGTGTAAAAAGAGCCCTACATTGATTCACCCCCCTCTCAATGTGGTCAGTGTGTCCAACAATTGGTATCAGAGTGGGAATTCACTATAAGCCTTAAAATCTTTGAAAATGAATGAACATGCAGATGAAGTTCCTTTCTTTAAGGATACAGATTATTCAACATGGAGAATAGAAATGAATGGGTACTTGAAAGAAAAAGGAGCAGGTGTTTGGAACACATTTATTGGTGGATCATTTCCCTCAAATAATCAGTCAAAAGGTGCATCCTAAAATGAAGCAAAGAAGAACAGTGCAGTAGCACTCAACATCATTTTCAATGGACTCTCAGATTCTGTCAAAGAAAGCATAGGACCACATTCCTCCACCAAGGACCTATGGATGAAGCTAGAGAAGGTATACCAATACAACTCCATCAAGGACAATAAAGGTAAATATTCTCCAAAATATTTTGATTACAATAATTCTAAGTGTGATGATGTTGAATTTTCTCCTACAAATTAAGAAGAAGATATAGTAGAAGTCTGTGTAGATGAAGATGAAGATTTGTTGAATTTTAAAGAAAAAGGTTTATCTGAGTTAGGTAATGTTAGCATGGAAATAGGAAATTAATCAATTTATTCTAATTATCTTGAAAAATACACTAATGAAGTCCTGTAAAAGTACACAAATCATATCATGGCACTAAAGAAAATTCTCAAAGAACAAGAATAAATTAAAAAGATTCAATTAGAAGAAAAAGAAGAAGAGATCAAAAGACTAAAGAATGAAATAATTAGTCAAGATAAAAGACGAAGGTAGACGATGAGCTTACAAAAATGCTTGAAGCCAATGTCAATCTAAAGACCCAAATAGAACAAGCCAAAAGGATAGAGGAACTATAGAAGAATCAAGTAAATGAAAAGGAAGAATCATGCCATAAGTTGGAAGCAGAAGTTGTTGATCTCAAAAGGAAAGTAGAGAAGTCAAATACTCATATCAATTTCATGAAAGTATCAAACAATATTGGATAGTCAAAGATCACCAAATGATAAATCTAGTCTTGGATACAACAAGGAAGCTACAAACCTTGAAGCTAGCACTTCTAAGAAGCATGAGGAAAGTCCTTCATTCTCAAAAGGTGGAAGCAAATATGCAGGTCAAGTACCTACACAAAGCAAGGAAACCTTAAGAAGAAAATAAAAAATAAGACATCAAGAAGCCATCCCTACACCTCAAAGTGAATTCAAAAGAGAGACACCTTCAAGGTGGAGACCAAAGCAAAGGTATGAAAATGTTTTTCATGGTCATTTCTTCTCATGTAATGAATATGGTCACAAAGCTTTGGATTGCAGAAATTATGAAAAGAAAGATGTTTGAAGATTCCATAACATCCTAATATGTTGGAGATGTAATCAATTAGGACACATTGCTTCTCATTGTCACACCATGAGATGTTACAGTTGCAGTGGGTTTGGCCACAAAGCTCAAGATTGTTGGAATTCAAGAAGAAAGTAAATGAGGAGTGCTTCATATAGCATGGAAAGAAGAGCACATGTAACTTGGAAGGAAGACAATGTTGAAAGGATGGAATCTCATATTACAAGTAGAAAGAAATCAAGACACCTTCAGAAGTGGATGAGGAAGACTGAACAACCAGAACATAATGGAAACCATGAGGCAAGCTCAAGACTTACATTTTTTGAATCATATGCGGGTTCCTTTGGAAGAAGTCATGTACATATGCGAGGTGATCTATAGAAAGGTCATGTACATACGTGAGATAACTGAGAAACATGGCGCATTCATGTGGTAAAATCCTCAAGAAGAGGGGTGTACGGATGAGTTGCAACATGGTTTGATTGTCTAACTTTGTTTATGCATGGTTTGAGATGGTTTGGTTTAGGTGTTCATGATTATATTCTTGTTTGATGAATGTACAGTGATAATATGTGGATGAGTTTTGGAGCATATGCTTTATGCCTATCTTGGATGTGTGGTACTAACCCTAGAGTGTGGATTGAGGCATTTTATGCTAAGGAACAATGTTGGTTATGTATTTTCTCAATGAAAATATGGCACGTTGTCTATGGGACATATCATGTTGATGTGATGATGGCTAGAGGTATATCATTGATCTATTGAGGCACACTTTTGGTACATGTGTAGAGGTACTATTGGTTGCTTAGTTCTTTCTATAGTGAATGGTTTCTAAGGAAAATCTATTGTAGTACATGACTGGTAGATATGTGAGCTCCATTGATACATCTTGTGATGTATTGTTAGAGGAATATTTGTTGGATGTCTTGATGCATGCATTTTCCATATGGTTGAGCTACACATTGGGACATGTAGTTGATGAGTTGATGAGGTGGTAATGTTGTATATAGCTTGATCTAGAGTTGATGCATGATTGGTATAGACTTGGTTGTTTGATTAGAATCACTTCCTAATAGTATCATTGGCACATGGTGTATGGATGATGTGGCATATGTGTATGGATATCTTGATTTTGGTTCATCTTGTTGAGGTTTGGTGCATGTTTAATGCACTTTCTTGATATCGATGGTGATACATGTTTGGTGCATAGTTGATGCACTTGTTGATGGTATATGGTACATGATTGATGTTTGATGGTTGAGATACATTTTCTTGGATTATATCACTTGGTCTATGATAGAGGCATATCATGTGTGATATGACACTTGTTTGAGTCACATGGTTGGAATGTTGTATGGTTGATGATGTTATTGGTATATTGATAGAGGCACTTGTTGATGATATTGGTATATGATTGGTACACTTTTGACACTTATTCTTGGCATGTATACTTCAGTGATGTGATCTTATTGTATGGTGTTGATGTACATAGTTGATGTGCATGGTTGGAACATGGTATGGCACAAGATGTACATGGTTGATTCATTGTTGACATATATGTTTCTTCATGGTTGATGCATGAGATAGTATGTATGATTGACATACACTTGATGTATGGTATGGCACGAGTTTAGATGGTTGATGCATGGACAGGTCTAAGGATCATCATAGGAAGATAAGATCATTCTTGAGCAATTGATCTATGATTCGGTTGAGAAACAACATTTGTAGCAAAATCAGATTGTAGTGGTAGCATATTGTTCATATTGCATAGAAGATAGGGGGAGATATACCCATAGGGGGAGTTATTCTTCTTCCCATTATTGGTTACAGATGTATGATTCCAGGTGGAGAGATGATAGAGATGATTGGAAGCCATGTTACCAACATTGCATCAGAGTGATATCCCTTGTATAAAGGGGGATATATCATTCATATAGTTGAGCAACAGACAGGAAGAGCAACCCACTAAACACTACATCCATGAGGAGAAACCTCAATGACAATTCAGTTAGGGGGGCACATCCCCAAAGAGATACACCCTTTTCCATTGATGTCAAAGGGGGAGAGATAACCACATTTATGTGGAGAGATGAATATTGATGAAGATCATTTCCATTTCTAAGTGTTTCCATCAATGATTGGTGTTGACATCAATGTTGGTGTTTCCATCAATGCCAAAGAGGGATATTGTTGTACTATGTTTTCATTGATGTCAAAGGATTGATGCCAATTATTTTCATAGTAATATCATTAATGTATTGATTTTTGGATCATGTGGTCATCAATGTAATTGATGTCAAAGGATTGATGAAATTGATCTCAAGTGGTGTCATAGTGATGTGTTGGTTGATAGGAAGAAGTTGTATCATTGATGCCATGTCATGGATGATAGGAAGTACCAAATGGATGAACTCCAAAGTTGTCCCCTTATAGTGAAATCCCTCATGGGAAGATGCTTTGTGAAGTACAAATGGTTCAGTGGTTGAGTCATCCTAGATGTGCAGTTAAGGAACCCAAGGTTGATTTTGGAATAATGTAATGAAGATCAATGGATTTAAAAGTGATACTATTTTATATGGATAATTCTTGTCATGTCATTTCCGATGATATGTGGAATGTCACATAAATCCTCACGGTTAGAGAGTTATGTCCTTTTGAAGTTGGAGAACCCTCATGTGTTGTCTAGTAGAAGCCCCTAGAAGGTCAAAGAAGTCAAATTATTATAGAAGCTCCTAGAAGAAAGTTGACTAGTCAAAGTGGTTAGTCATGGGTTAAGTGGTTGCAACAAGAAAAAAATTAAAAATAAATTAGTTGCAACTAGAAGTGTAGAATTTACTATTTGTGGAAAAGTGGTTGTAAGTGGAAAAAGTGGGTTAACCCAAAAGAAGGAAGTTGGTTTGATGATAAACCCTAGAATAATCTACTTGGAGAAGTATAAATAAGAGAGTAAGGGTCTCTTATGTGCATGAATCTATTGAGTATATTGAAGAACTATTTTGGTGAAAGATTCATTGCAGGTACTCATAGACACATCATAAGTTTTGTAAGTCTAAGGTTTGACAGTGAAGGTTTTGGATGTTTAAAAAACCCTAGTTTTCTGAAGCAGTACGTGGGATATAGTGGGACAGGGTGGATACGTACGTGGTATGGAGAGAAGGGAACGTACAATTAGGAAAGGAAATGAAAATCTTGAGTAAGTGTTGGTGCCAGGTTCCTGAAGTCTGAAGCAATTTCCCAGAACAATAGTCTACTAGTTCAGATCTGCTACATAAGATATGGTATGGTTATATGTTGTCTTTATGCTTATATGTACTCATGGTATGGTGAGTGCTTGAAGCATTCCTTGTATGGTTGCTATGATGTTTGGATATGGTAGATGGTAGTTGGTTAATAGAGTACTTATGTTATGATATGATTGATCTATGATATGTGATTATGTATGCATGAGGAACATGAATAGGTTGTTGGATGGTGTATATTTTTTGTGGATGTTACATGCTGGGAAGTGACAGACCAGTTGTAGTGACAAGTCACAAGTGGATGTGACAAAGGAAGAAAGGGTCTGAAGGGCCAGAAGTTTGAAGTTTCAAAAACCCTAGTTTTTGAAGGTGTACATAGGCTGACAAAAGGAATAACTCGTACATCCACGTCCTACAGTATAGGTATGTCACGTACATATGCATGTTGTCATATAGACAGGTTGCATACATGTTGAAAGATTGGATTCTTTATACAAGTTGGGTCTTGTACTTGAGGATTGGATTCCTCTTCTCAGTTGTTGTTGAGATCTGCAAGTTAGGTCTTGCAATGAGAGTTGGTGCTCTCTTTGAGTTGGTTTTCATTTCAGTTGGTGCTAATAAATCCCAAGGATTGTAGTCCGTAAAAAAAAAAATCTTATACATATATCTTGTGTTCTTTGTGTTCTTTATGGTGATTTTTTATTGATAATGTATGTTGTTGAGATATGTTTACATAAAAAACACTAGTGGTGAATTGAAGTAATGAATAATGAGTAAATGGCGGTTGTTAACTAAGTTTTTTTTGTAAAGAAGTGTAAAAAGAGCCCTACACTGATTCACCCCCCTCTCAGTGTGGTCAGTGTGTCCAACATATGTTGTGTGACGGGTGTTGGAGAAATGATCTTATGAGCTCACAAATTATGAAGGTAATATGTTTTCGGAGCCTAGGCATGGACTCTATATTAAGAAGTATTATGCTTGAGCCCAAAGTCTTAAGCACTAGCATGTTTTGTAACTATTTTCTATTTTGTATATAAGTTTTGTCTAGAACATTTTCACTTCCTTGTTGCGTTAATGATTGTTGTGATTCTTCTTTGTGGAAGATTCCTGAAGAGTCATTGGTCTACTTTGGATTCGCAGACGACGCTAGTCTCCATACTTGATGTTTATCATCTGTTGCATGGGTAATATATTCGCCTGTTAACCAGTTGGTGTCCGCTGGAGGTGTGTGTCTTGGGGTGACTACTAACAATGTCACTGAGTATAACGTGGTTGTTGACATATTATGAGATGCATTATCACATGGAATTAATCACCTTCGGGTATTTTTTGACTAACAGTTGGTGGTATCGCAGTTGAATGGTCTATATTGAATACATGACCCGGTGTTGTTACAACTTTTCCTTAGGGAACGTCTTCAGGAACGTTCATTTGATATTATTACTTATGAGCATGTTCCTAGGAGAGCCAATGAACTAGATGATTCTTACACTAATTATATTTTAGATTGGAAGTTACATCACCAGTAATATGAGCACACACATTCACATGTAAATATTTGCATTTGTAAGTAAAATATACAAAATGTATATAACGCACAAACAATTATATATATATATATATATATATATATATATATATATATATATATATATATATATATATATATCGAAATGAGGTCCATAAGTACAAAATGTGGGGCTCCTAGCCCCTGATTATCGTATAATTTCATATAAGTACAAAAATGGTGCTATGAGCACAAAATCTATCTAGTTTTGAGGCTGGGGAACTCTATCATAACAAACAACGACATTTTAAATGATGGAAAATTTGGAACCATGGATTGGGTACCCCCATGATATGACATTGCATGCCTACGGGGAGGTCATAAATAGCATCCATTGGCACATTGCGAGTGAGGCCCTCAAAGTTCCTACCCACATTATGCAAGGTCCTAGCTACATCATCATTAGGGCCTACCTCCTCTCTACCTCGTTGGCTATGTCATGGGATATTAGTCGGCCTCATAGGTGCTTTATATGCATAAAGAGTAAAGTAATTGTCAGTATTTTGTATCTCACAAAAATATAGGACTTGTTACATTTATGTGTACACAAACACACACACACATAAATTCGAAAAATAAAAATTAAATAACACAAAAATAATTTACTTATGTCCAATGGCTCAACCTCAGGAGGGATGATGAAATCCAGATCATCGGTGAAGTCGATTTTGACATAGGGGTAGTCTTTGATAAAGGGATTCTACCACTCCCACCATCTAAATAAGTCATCATCATATGGGTTGGACATTTACCCACCTCCTAGTCATGCTATAATCTCGGTCCATCAAACCATAGATACCCATGGTCACAAGTTTCCTTGTATGTATGTCCTCAGGCTCATCATGGGAACCCGCTCAAATAAGAAATTTCATAGGACACTACCAAAGCTAAAGTTCTTGGTCTTCCTAAGTTTGCAATTAGTAAGTTGTGATTTCGTGCAATTAGGTATTGTTGTACTCTAGTCATAGATCGTGGTTCTTAAAACCCATGCCACATTTGTGCCCACGATTCCAAGTGAAATGAGTTGGACCCCACGATCTGAACCATAGTGTAGAGGATGACCTAGAGACTCAAATTGGTTATTTGTTTGATAGGCACTTGAGATCCACTTTTCTTAGTGTTGGTATCTCAATACTCGTTGATGTAGTCATTGAAAATCCACCCACCTCCTCCATGATTTTGGAAGTTTGTCACTTCCCCTCTCCTGGAAAAACCTATAATGAAGTAAATTTATTCCATGGTGATAATCAGTAATTTCCCAGCGAACATAAATCCCTCAACATCAAGGTGTCAGTAGTCAATCAAGATATTCAACAATCTCCTTTGGGCCCTCATGCCACCAATTTGAAAAAAAATGTACATTCCACATGCACAAAATTATTTTTTTGCATCGTCATCGTCAAATACGGCCCAGTCCACCTCTTCATGTTCATGTTCTCTCTAGTGAACAAACATCCTTCCCAATTTCCAAGAATTTTTTTGAGTTAGTTTTTATTTTTCAATAACTTCCCTTAGCATCCATGACATCCAGTTAGAATAGTCATAAATATTTGTGAATGGTGTTTCCACCAGCTATGGATATCTATAGGTTTTCCCACAGATACATAGGGGCGAGTTGAAAAAGAGAGGCTTAAGCCCCAATTTTTCATGAAAAGGAGTAAATAATGATTTGAAATGCAGGATAGGGTGGAGACACTTACTTGGTCTAGGTGGCTAGGGGTTTGATTGTTCCAAGATCCACAAATCTTCATTTGGAATTTCAAGGGTTTTGGTCACTTTGGTTGTTTTTCGGTAAAATGGTAAAAATGGCTTGGTAAATGGGTAAAAAAACCAAAATTTATTAAAATTGTAAAAAACCACTTCCTATAGTTTGATATTTTTTCCAAATTTTCAACTAATGGTTAGTCTCTCGTAGTTTTGTAGTTTTTTTTTGCTGGGATTAGGCTACACTTTGGACATTTTTGGTTTCTTCCCGTCGATTGGCCGAGTCTTTTACAAGGCTTTGGGCATGTAATGTTCTCATAATTGGAATTTATTATAGGGTGCATTCACCTAAACTTTTTCATTATTAGTTTCCATTTCTTCTTAAACCTAGGGTCGACCCCATTAACAAGCGATGCAACCTTATATTTTTCTCAAAAACATCATTTTGTTGATGGTAGAGCCTACCTTCCATGGGCACTTTAGTTTAGAATCCCCTTGTATTATGTCGCTCATGTTGCAAGATTGTTCCTTAGGATCGAGATTCCTAGTTAGTCCCACCATGAGATTGCGTTAGAATTTTATGCTTCTTACTCACTCTTATTCTAGCTATTACCCATGGGAATCCATTCTTTATATGCTACTCATAATGGCATCACAAAGTCCATAGTTAAGCTATTTTCATACTCTTTAAAATTTAAAATATTTCTGAGTGACCTTGTTCCTTTTACATTTGTTAAATGGACCTAAAGGAATTTCTATTCAACGCAAATTTACCCCTTTTCGGACTGAATGGAAAAATTATGAAAAATGTATACTCTAGTCTACGGACTAGAAGAGTTCTCCTAAGTTTTTTTTATACTTTTTCGGGCTTAAGAGATTAAATTTACGAAAAATGATGAGGGAGTCCATAGTTAATCTCTTTTCAGATTCCTTAAATATCAAAAGATGACCAAGTGATCTTGTCTCTGTCACACTCATAAAATGGACTTGTAGAGATGTATTTTCGATATAAGTTTAAACATTTTACGAAAAAGGAATACCATTCTAGTATTGGCCAGAAGAGATCTCCTTGGTATTATTTTATTCTTTTTCTGACCCTGGAGACTAAACTTATGAAAAATACCACCATGGAGGTTTACTTCCTATATTTGAGTTGTAATTGCATTGCATATGGACTTCTCGTGCTTTTAGGCCTAATATAGGCTTCAAGATGTTGTTGTCGAACCCATTTATTATGCATTCCTACCAGTTCTCAACCCTTCAATTTACGCCTTTGAGACTCGATACCCTATCCCTGGAGGAAACATTCCCTGAGTGTCCTTATCCTACACGCAATTTCCTTGCATTGAGCATAGGTATGTTCCATGCGCTTTGGAACTAGTTTTCCTATTCACGACACTCGTTTCCTCTACTGTACTATAACATTATTTTATTCTTTTTCAGGATTTAATAATATGAAAAAGACCAAAACAATAAAAATACCAAAAAGAAGGGGGGAAAGCATTCATCTCTTGTGTTGGTAGTAGTTTTGTCGCCCTTGAACAAAGAAAAATCTTGAGTCGACATCTCATCATTTTGGGTCTAGTATGGATTTAGGAGATTTTTCTCATTTTGAGTTTTATCTCCCCATTTGGTTATTCTTCGAACTATATGGATAATTTGTTGATGCCTCATGTATCACAAATGCATCCCAGTTTATATTCCATGGTTCCTAAGTAACATAATGTGTCATGTTTCTATTCAAGGGAAAGTTTAAAACTAATTTGGCCATTCTGCAGATAGTTCTTGACCTTGCCAGTCGACCTTGCTAATTCAGTCAAATCAATATCATCATCACAAGTATCTGTATATTCGTCTGATCTCTTTCAAATATTTGTCCTTTTCCACCACTCATGTTGGATGATGGAGGAGGCCTTAATTCATTCCTTCCAATGGATCTCTTCCCATATACTTTGACACATATTGCTCTAGGATAGAGATCTAGAGTTATGTTTGCTACCTTAGGGCTTACAGTCATTAGTGGCAGGTTCCCTCTCTATTAATTGTGGGAATACATCAATGTCCCTTGATTTATAGATTCTAGTAGGTGTTCGACGCCAGCTCATTCATTCACACTTGTTAGATTGTATCATGGTAACTTGATGCCCATTATCATTGTTGGTGGGTTGTCTCATGTTTGTTAACAATATACATCAATGATCGGTAATCAAACAATGTATTACTATGTTCGACCTCGAATAATTTATTCACATAGTGTAGACTTGTACCACGATGGATCATAGTGAAGAATTTGGGTGAAGTACAAGCACCACCCCTTTTGTGCTCATTTATGACCCATATGGTGACACCTCAGAGACATTGGTACTTGCAGAGGATCATATTGTTCATTCCAATGGTCCCAGATATCCTATGTACTTGATCTTGAGACATAACTCCACTCTGTATCTATTCATGGCTATGATCTACTTTGACATGGATCCACTATGTAATTTTTATGGCCATGCTTGCTACTTCATTTATATCACATGGATCCACTATGTATTTTTCATGGCCATGGAATTTAGCTATACTTTATATATGCCATGTATCTATGGTGTACTTGATTTTTCCGAACCGACTTGAGAAGAGAATACTCTTCATTCACGTCTATTGATGGTTGTTGTTCTTGGATCAGTTGTTCATAGACCTGAATGGGTTACTTCAATTCATCCTCGCCTCTTAGATTTTATAATGTATTTCATACATCATTTTCCCTTCTGATCTCATACATTAGTGAGAAATTGTTCTAGCATAAAATTCCACACCTATGCATTTGTGCCATGGCCTAATCCTTTCCCTTGGATTGCTAAGACATTTTCCCAAATTTCCACATTAAAATAATCTAAAAGACATGTATTTTTCACATATTTGTGGGCTCCTTCGATGCAAGGCATGGAAATCCATGACTTCCTTGTTTGCAACCCACGAAAACCCTAAAAAAATGGAAAAAATAAAATAAGTCCATGTTTTCAGGAAGGTTTTTAGGTTGGGCTCGTTTCCCAACATCCCCATTTGCATACCAAATGAATTCCAACTTCCCAAACCTCTTGAGGAAGATATAAAACACCATTGAGGGCTAATACATGACATGTACTTTGGTGCAAGGTTATGCTGCTAAGATATGGAAAGCCTCCCTTTCCTTATTATCCTCTGAGTAACATTCCCCATTCTGGAAACTCCTTTTCTAGTGCCTCTTTCCTATGTATATAGCCATAGGGTGTCCTATTATCCCTATTTGGGCTATCCAAGGAAGAGTATTTTGGCTAAGTTTATTCTTGAAGGATTTTTGGAAGAACCCGATAAGTTGGCTCTGAAGCAGTGTTGAAAGTGAGTCAGATTGTAATTAACCTCTTTATTTGGTGCTAATATAAGAGATTGTTTTTCCTCCAAATTTTATATTCAATGCAATATTGTGTGTCTTTTCTTATCATATTTTCTTTGAATATAGTAAATGACATGTATAACTTTTTATCATATAACTACCTCGTAGCAACGCTTGTGTTTGTTCCATTTTGCAGGATGGTTCCGACAAAGGATCGAGAGATAATAGAGAATTTGGAGAGGGGATTGACATCAAATGGGAGACTTAAGGTGAACTCTGTCTCCTCTCTCCTTCCCCTACTTTCTCTGATCCAAAGTAGTTATCCTTTCAGTTTTGTATACTTGTTTTTTGGGGAAGACTTTCAGTTTTCTCAATACAGTCTTGCTCTATCGTGATTTCATCCAAAGTCACGAGGGAAATATCCCATCAAAAAAGAGGATTGGACAGACTATTGGAAATAATTGGCTTTGTTGATGAAAAAAGGGTTGAACATTTGGATCGCAAAATATCTACAAGTGGGTATGTGTTTAATCTATTTGGAGGAGAAATCAGTGGGATGAACAAAAGACAATTTGTAGTGGCATTCTCAACTACAAAAGTTGAATACATAACATCCACTCATGCAAAAAATGAATCAACATGGTTACGAATATTGTGTTCAAATATTGGTTTGTTACAACAATTCGTAAGGATATATTGTGACAATCGTAGTGCAATCTTCTTGGCGAAGAACCCAACTTATCATTCAAAGAAAAAGAATATTGATGTTCAGTATCACTTTAAGAGAGACATGGTTGGAGAAAAGAAGGTGGAAACTTTATATAATGTTGTAGATTCATTAAAAGAATCTATGAGCACTAAGAATTCCTCTTGGTGTAGAGGATCGAGCATTACTTCCATAGATTGTTGACTATGTAATCCTGTAACACCCAGTATGCAAAGAAAACAACAAGTGGGAGAATGTTGGGTATGTGTTATATTCTTTGAAAAATTGATCCCTTGTACTGTACACTAATATGGGAGAAAATGGGGTCTGGGGGGTGCTTATCTCCCCCTAGTTGAGAGGGTTGCGGGAGCCCCTAAGAAAAACAAATTGGTTCATTTTTGGCAGTTTTTTGCATATATTTTTTGGCACATGGTTTTTTCCGATGGTTTTCTAATTTCGGTTAAGGAATTAGGTTTGTTGACTAATATGGGTCAATGGATTAGGGGTTTGGATGTCGTAAGATCCTATATGTATATTGTATTGTAAACAATGAAGAAAATACTGAATAGAAGATTAGAGGTGCAAATCTAAACAGGTTGTTGGTTTTCTTGGTTTGGGTTTCCAGGATAAAAATATTTGTGTAATCTGTGTGTGTGCCACTATATCTTTTCTGTTTTATTAAGAATCAGTTTGCAGTAATTATTTGTACAAGTTTAAAATATACAATCTATACCACCACCATTTCAATCACCACCACTACCTACATTCCACCCATCATTTTTCCCCAACTACAAGGCTAGTCGAATCCTTGGCTACCCTTCCTTAGCTCTTTGGATACCTCTTTCCATCCCAAGTGTTTTACCATCCCTCATACAAACTGTGGGGGTTTATCGTTGCTCACCCCCACTATATTTCATATCCCATCCAGCCATAGTTGTTGCACCTATAGGCCACCCAACCCCACCATGTTTTCCATTGCATCCATCCACAGTGGATGCACATGTACAACACCTACCCCCACCACATTTTCCATCTATTTCATCCATTGAGGCTGCCGCAGTAAATGTTTCCATGGAGTAGGTTGAACAACCAAGTGCTTCACCTACCAACGACTCTGCACCGTTTCCCTAGTAATTCACAATGATATAATTTTTTGATGATCAATTTTTATGTATCATGAATGGAATTGATTTTATGCATTTTTATTTAAATTTCATGATTTTATTCTTGTAACTGACACAGGGTGGCATCGTTGAGAGATTAGGGTTGCAGAGGAGGGAAACACCCTCGTGATTGTCAGTATCATCTGCGATGAGTTTTGTTAGTTTGAATTACAAAGTATAATTTTGTAAGTCTGTTAATTCATTGTGGAAAAAAAAATATAAGAATCTTTTCTCTTTGTCTAGTCTCTGGAGCGACGATCCAAGCCTAGGTGCAAAACCACTGGAGGTTCTTCTTTAAGTAAGAGAAGAAATATCAATTTCTAGGATTCTCTTGATAGTTGTGAGGGTGGTTGTGGTCAATGAGTGACTAATGAGTGCCATTTTGTGTCTATGCCACCATACGACACTTTCCACCATTTTGTATATTGGGAATGATGTGCCATTTTGTAAAAAATGTATAGCTGAGACGATGTTTTATATATATATATATATATATATATATATATATATATATATTTTATGACAACACATTTTTTATGAATTTGTTTATTTGATGTTGATGATGTGGAATCTATGACATACAAACCATTTCTATTATCAATCCTTCTTGCTACCTTATTATATCACTCAAACCACTCAAATCAATATCTTGTAAAATTTAAGGTCAAAGATACAAACTTAAGTATATGGATGTGCCCAAATTATTAAAATCACATTATACAAATGAAAAATTAATATAAGTGAGACTTACTACAAGGGTTATGGGAGAACTCAATGAACTTGTAAATATTTCAAAGAAAATTTTAAGGGATACATTTTTCCATTTGGCTCTTTTCCACTTAATGTATTAAAGAAAAAACGCTATTCACAAATTTCCATTTTCTCCAAAAGTGTTTCGACCAAATTTCTATAGGACAACATTATTTTATTTAAAAAACAGACAATTAAAAAAAGAACTGTGTAAAATTCATATAAGTTTGAATATTTTTACCAAAATTACATGAAACATTAATAGTACGGATTTTAATAATTATTAATATTCGTTAAGATTTCTACAATTATAATAGAAGCATGGATCCAAAAAATTATGACGATAGAGATGGAGGAAATTAGTGGACATTAATAAAGATAATTTTATGTCATGTCTTAGGTCCAAATTTTGCATCGTTCATAGAGTTAATTTTATAACACTCTTGAATTGATTTTTTGGGATGGTTTTAGAGTCATTACTAGAGTAAATGTTAATGCCAAAAAAAAAATTCAACTATAAAATACCAATGGAAACCTATATGGACGGATTTTGACCTTAATATGGTCATAATAATGTTGAAAAGTACATCCAAACAAATTTATTATAAACGATATAAGAAAATGATATCTTTTTCCTTTTTCAATTTTCCTCTTAATCGTGTCCTATTTGAAAACCACACTAGATTGGGTCTTGCAACACCTAATTGACCATGTCTCATGTTGCCTTGCCTTTCCTTGTGTTGTCTTTTCTTGCCTTGCCTTGACTTTCCTTTCCATGTCTATCCTTTCCTTGTCTTTCCTTTCCTTTCCATTCCTTGCCTTGCCTTGTATTTTGCCTTTCCATGCCTTTCCATGCCATGCCTTGCCTCACAATGTCTTTCCTTGCCTTTCTATGCCTTGCCTTTTCTTGACTTGCCATGTCTTGCCTTTCCTTGCTTTGTCTTTCCTTGCATTTCCTTGCCATGGCTTTCCTTTCCATGTCTTGCATTGCCTTTCCATGCCTTGCCATGTCTTATCTTTCAAATTCTTTCCATGCCTTTCCTTTTCTTGCCTTTCCTTTCCTTGTAAATTTTCCTTTCCTTGCCTTGTATTTCCTTATCTTTGCTTCCATGTATTTCCATGGCATGTCTTGCCATGCCATGCATTTCCATGTATTTCCTTTCCATGCCTTTCTCTACCATGTATTTCCTTTCCTTGCCTTGCCTTGTGTTGTACTTCCATGCCTTTTCTTGCCTTGCCTTTCCTTGTCTTTCCATGCCTTTCCTTGCCTTTCCATTCCTTTCCTTGCCATGTCTTGCCTTGCATTGCCTTGCATTTCCTTGCGTTACCTTGTCTTTCCTTTCCTTGCCTTGAATTGAAAATTGCAATTTATTTCCTTGCCATGTATGTCCAAGCCTTTCCTTGCCTTTTCTTGTGCCTTTCCATGTCTTGATTTGCCGTGTATTGCCTTTTCTTGCCTTGCCATGTATTTCCATTCCTTTCCTTGATTTCTCTGATTTAGATTATTTTCAACACAAAATGAGAGTGGAGATATAATAAATAAATGCACAGAGATATCCCAGATATCCAATAATATAATAGAAATGTATCATAGATGCAACCATAAACACATAGATACAATAATACATGATTTCTATTAATGAAATAAATGTACAGACACTGTAAAAATATAGAGTGAAAGACTCGCTATAATGGTGGAAGCTTATCTCTGAGAAAAGATGTGACAGCTACTCACATTCGCAAGAAGATGATTACAATGAGGTTCTAAAGGCCCTTTTACAATAAACGAGAATGTCAAAAACCCTAGACATCCAAAAACCTAACCCTAGGATATGAAGCACCAAAAGTCATGTGGGCATCGTTTGGGTAAGTCAATACATCAAATTCCCGGGGTTGTAACTTTTTCATATGATCTTCATTTGATGCATATGATACATCGTTAGAAAGGTATATCCGAGGAATACAACTACTAACAACGAATATCATGGTCTGGAACTGACTAATATTCTCTGGTGAATATTAGTCTGTTCCAGACCATGATATTTGTTGTCAGCAGTTGTAGTCCTCAGATAGACCTTTCTAACGATGTATCATATGCGTCAAACGAAGATCGTATGCAAAATTTACGACTAATATCATATGCTGACAACGAATATCATGGTCCGAAAGGGACTAATATTCATCGAAGAAAGATGCCAAAAAAATGTCGTTTAGGGCCTCAAAACGACTCCAAAAGTTCAGGACCTGAAAAACTACCAAAAATAGTAAATTACCAAAATTGCCAGAAACTTGTTTTGAGCTAGTTGGAAAAGGTGGGTGGCCACCGATATCCAACTAGATCAATTCTCCCTCAGAAAGCAATGGTCTCCATTTCGTTGAGTGCCCGGGGGAGAGGGAAAATCATTTGTTGAATCTACATCTTAATGAGTTGCTTTCCTTGTTAGAGAAGTTGCGTTGCTTAGCTTGTTGAAGGTTGTCACAAACCTATTGAGGCTAAGTCTGTTCAACAAGTCGAGTTCCATGAGAGGGTTGTGTGCAGAAGGAATCTTTGCACTTTGTTGCAACCTTGTCGACCTGCTTCTATTAGATAGAAGGTGCTTGGGGCAAGGTTGTAGTGGTTGCAGTGTCCTTTTGTTTGCCTTTTGAACAGATTGTGAAGAAGATGAATTTTATAGTATGAGATACGACGCTGTGACACTATTTAGGTGGAACAATAGTCAGAACTACCTCTGGTATTATGTAGATATGACCCCCCAGAGAAACAATGACACTGCGGGGTCGAGACTCATAAACAGCATGGCATCTCCACATATATGGCTGGTCCAAGAGAACATCACAGACATCCAGTGGGGAAAAATCACATAATACCTCATCCTTGAAGGGTTGGATGCCGTATGACAATCAACATTGTTGGTTGACACAAAGATATCGTCCATGGCAAAGCCACTTGATGTTGTATGGTCGTGAGAGTGGTGTTGTTAACAATCCCAACTGTTTGACGACCTCGGTTGAGATAAGGTGTTTTTGGCTTTCGCTATCAACAATAAAATACAGTGGGGTCCCCTTCACCCACTTCTCTAAATGAAAAAGGCACTCCCCCTCTTCAGGATCTGTTGGTTCTTCTGGTTGAATTGATGCAGTAACGACAATAGCAGTGGCATTTGTGTCAATGATTTGTTTTTTAGTAGTATTTTAAGAATCAGATTATCAGGGTTCGGCTCCTTGTCTTTGATCTCGGCCACCAATGACTGTTTTGAGCAACATTCATTGGTGTTGTTCCAGGGGATTTTGTGGAAATCACACCATTTTTCGGTGTCCTTCTTCGTCTTCCCATGACCCTTCTTTTCCTACGACTTGGACTGGTTTTGGGAAGACTATTTATTAGGTATGTCTTTGTCATTCTTTGGTTGTTGCATATTTGTAGACCCAAAGTCCCATTTGTTCTGGTGCTTAAATTTCTTCTTGATTTTAACAGCATATTGATAAGCAACACCGAGTGATGAGATGTTCAAAAAATCCATTTGATTTTGTATGTATATGTGTATAGCCCCAAGGTATTTTAGAACCAAATGTCGTTCGAATTATTTGATACCCAGCTTGGTGCACAAGTTATGGAAGGTATTGGTGAACTCTGAAACTACTTGGCCCCTCTATTCCCATAATTTACTCCATCTCACATATTGGTCCTCATAGTTTCCAACAGGGTAATATTGTTTCTTTACCACATCCACAAAAAAATCCCAAGTGGGATCAGCCCCATATATTCCAAAATCCTCTGTGGAACTTTGCTCCCAGTAAGTTTCACACCAATGTTTGAAATGGGGGACTTATTTAAGGAGTGTGAAGGTGATATTTTCCCTGTCAGAAAATTTATGAACAGAGAAATAACCTTCTAATATATTTAACCATTTTTCTAGGGCATCCACATCTATCTGACCTTCAAATACAGGAATATAAAATTTAAACTATACCTTGAAAGGAGAGGTTCTTCCAAATTGGTTGTTTGATGAATATGCACCTCTTACTATCGACAGACGTTGAATGATGTGGGAAAATTATCCATCATTTCGTCCCTTTGTCGCGTGAGAGTCTTCTCAAGCAACAGATTGATAGAATCGTCTGCTCCTTCGTTTTTATTTTCTTCCATGATGTAGGGTTTCTTGGGTGTGCGAGAGAGATTGGCTTCAAGAGAGACAATCTCAAGACCCAACTTTCTATACTCGGACCGCGTCAGGGACATGCACTGAAAAATTATCAAGAGAAACATGTTCTGATACCACTGATCCAGATTATTTTCGGCATGAAATGAGAGTGGATATATAACAAAGAAATACACAGAGATATCATGGATATCCAATATTATAACATAAACGTATCATAGATGTAACCATAAACACATAGATACAGTAATAAACGATTTCTATTAATGAAAGAAATGTACATAAACTGTAAAAATATAGATTGAAATATTCACTAGACTGGTGGTATCTTATCTCTGAGAAGAGATGTGACGACTACTCGCATTCACAAGAAGATGATTACAATGAGGATCTGAAGGCATTTTTACAATAAACAGGAATGTCAAAAACCCTAGACATCC
>CBVK0103180405.1:0-15169 GCA_900067695.1 Picea abies | reverse complement strand
AGAGAGTGAGTGTGTTAGAGTGTGGGAGGGAGAGAGAGGAAGACATAGAATGGGGATAACAAGTGTGTGTGCGAGAGTGTGGGAGGGAGAGAAAAGTAGAAAAAGAGGGGAGGTAGAGAGAGGTAGACAAATGATGGAGGTAGAGAGTGAGTGTGTGACAATGTGGGAGGGAGAGAGAGGAAGACATAGAGGGGGGATATGAAGTGTGTGTGAGAGTGTGGGAGGGAGATAGAGAAAAATAGAGAGGGGGGTAGAGAGAGAGATAAATGTAGGAGAGAGGGGTAGAGAGAGAGATAAATGTAGGAGAGAGGGGTAGATGTAGGAGAGATAAATGAGAGATAATATAAGGGGGGGAAGAGAGAGGGATGAGGAGGGGTAGAGAGTATGTGTGAGTATGGGAGGGGGAGAGAGAAAGACAATGAAGAGGGGTAGAGACAAAGAGGGAGGAGGGTGGGGAGAGAGAAAGACAAAGAGGAGGGGTAGAAACAAAGTGTGAGAGGGAGGAGAGGGAGATACAGAGGGGGGGTAGAGAGAGGGATAGTGAGAGGAAGGGAAGCAAAGAAAGAAACATATAAGGGGGGTAGAGAGATAATGAGAGGAAGGGGTGGATGCAAAGGGAGACAAAGATGGGGAATAGAGAGAGAAATAGAGACATAGAGAGTGAGACTAAGACTAATGAGGAGAACAATAAAGGGCAGAAGAGAGGTGGAAGAGAGAGGGGAGTGAGGGAAAGATGGAGAGAGAGAGAGAGAGAGAGAGAGAGAGAGAGAGAGAAAGAGAGAGAGAGAGGCATGCCAAAGTAAGGTCTAGGTCTAGGTATTTTCATGCCTTGTGATGTCTAAGTCTTGCCATGTCTAAGTCTTACCATGTCTAGGAGTGTGAGGGAGACAGCGAGAGACAGAGATAGACAGAAGGGGTAGATAGGGAGAGTGAGAGGGAGATAGAGATGGGGGAGTAGATGTAGGAGAGGGATGAGAGAGATAGAGAATGAAATGATTTGTAAGAACACATGGCATTCTTAGATCGCATGTGTGTGCACACTATTAAGAATGCACGCGCATTATTTTGAATTCAAATTCTTTGGGCGAGATTGACAAAGTGTACGCTGACTTTGTTGGCTTGGATTCAAGTTCAAGATGACAAACCTAGTGGTTCACTATGCAAATTGATAAACACCTCCATTTTTGTGAATACCCCTCTATATCTCTGTCTTTGACATTATTTAAAAAAAAATAATATTGTTTACTATTTTTAATCTATAACGTTCTGATATCTCAAAATCCTAGAATACATATCTCTTTTATTTCTCCTATAATTTTTTCTCAACTTAACCATTTCTCAAATGAGTTATATGGGGCACTAGGAGATAAAATGGTTTTGATCATGTTAAGACCCTCTTAGCATGCACAAACAAAAGAGGTTGTAATTTCATGCATATGTTGGCTTTGCTAATTTAAAGAAAAATATTACATTAATATTAAAAATTTCCAAAAAATACACACCACAAGAAAAACGAGTTCTCAACAAGCATACAAGTTTTTAGAACAAAAACCTATACCTTATATTTTGTTGGAAAAATAAGATACCACTGTTAGAAAAAAATTAAATTTGACCTAGTTATTCACAATGTCTATGAATAAAAGTTGTATATTTAGGAAGCTAATTAACAAATTTTAAGTGAGTTTGGAAGATGTTCATGTAACCAATTTTTCTAACAAATTTTATTGTCTTTACTAATGGTTTTGATAGTAAGTTATGGATTTAGATGGTGTTGCATTAGAAGATGTGTATAGGGTTGAAGATTATGATGAAAAAGATTATCATAGTTTTTTTTTCAGTGTTTCAATAACACATCTCAAGGTGCAAAGTTCCTTCATCTTGTTAGGTTAAAAAAGTAACTATTATATCAAAATTGTCAATTTGTGTCTAACCTTGTATTTGAAAGTCATGCCATTAACTATCTTTGAAAGTCATACCATTAAACTAAGTCAATTAAGTCAAGCACAATGAGAATAAAACCTTAGTGGACAAGATAATCTAGAGAATGAACGAAGAGTTAACAAAGACGACCATAAATTTTGATATAAAATTTATAAATAATTAAAAGACAATTGCTTCAACATTTTAAATTTGCTATAATTCCAAAATCTTTTCTCACTGAATCTTGAAATGAATATATCAAATCATTGAATATTTAACGTTAACTTCATTCTGCAATGTCGATTCTTTAAACATTATCAATTTTTAATGACTATATTGCATCTCAATGGCATCTAAATTACAAAACGCATTTCGATTGGCATTTATAACTATTTTTTGAAATTTTCGAGACATATATTGAAAATATATATATATATTTCCACACCAACGATTCCTAAATTTGGGTTCTGTGTTGTACGTGCACCCAATCAACAACCTCACTCAGTCCTGAACCAACACATTGTGTAGCATGGCTTTTATGTGAAACAGAATGAATGTTCTTGGGTTGTTGGCTGTACTTGTATACTACAAGGATCTCATTTTGTTTGATAAGTTGATGTGTGAATGTCGGTTAAGGCCAATTCTGTACACCAAAGTTTATGTATATATATTTGCAATGACAGAAAGGTATATACATGGACCAGAATTTGAGATCATCCTTTGAAACAAAGATCCACACCAGTTATTTAGTTAACCATCTGAATACTATTAGGGCCTTCGCAGCTTCTTTGAGTTTATGTATATATATTTGCAATGACAGAAAGGTATATACATGGACCAGAATTTGAGATCATCCTTTGAAACAAAGATCCACACCAGTTATTTAGTTAACCATCTGAATACTATTAGGGCCTTCGCAGCTTCTTTGGCTGAATAAAGTCATCACTATCATCGTCTGAAAAAACTATCTTCTTCTTGGATTGTTTTGAAACTTTGGGCTGTAGCTTCTTATCATTATCTAAAAGATATTTATTCTCGCTGGATTTTGTTGCAACTTTGGGTTGCACTTTCTTGTAATCAGCTGAAAGATCTTTCTTCAGGATGGATTTTGTCGAAACTCTGGGTTGCAACTTCTTATCATTATCTGAAAGATCTTGCTTCAGACTTGATTTTGTTAAATCTTTGGGTTGCACCTTCTTATCATCATTTGAAAGATCTTTCTTCTCTATGGATTTTGTCGAAACTTTGGGTTGCACCTTCTTATCATCGTCTGAAAAATCTTTCTTCAGACTTGATTTTGTTAATGATTTGGGTTGCACGTTCATATCATCATCTGAAAGATCTTTCTTTCTGCTGGATTTTGTTGAAGCTTTGGGTTGCACCTGCTTCTTCTGCTTCTTCTTATACACCTTCTTTGCGATGTCAGGTGATAACAAACCATGCTCCATCATCCTACAAATCGAATATGAAAAAATGTTTCTGTGAGAGACGAACGCAACGAAGAAACATAACTATATGCAATCCCTCCAGTACTCTGAATTTTGAAAATGCATGAAAGTGCTCTGTGTGGAGTGATGGGAAAAATCTTTCGACTCTTAAAAATATCAGATTGATTTAATTAAAGGCATCTAGCTCTAGGCTTTGGCTAAAGTCTCATAAACAATATTATCGATTCTAAGGGGCTTTGGCTTTGGCTTTGTTAATACAGGGATTAACCATCATCCAACCATATAATTATTAAGAACTTAACATGTTATTTGGGGAATTGAATTTGGGTGGAAGGATAATGAAGAATAATATGTACTCTATAATAAAACAATTACAATTAATGTTATATAACTTGGGATATGTACCATTCAACATATATAACATACAATTACAATTAATGTTATATAACTTGGGATATGTACCATTCAACATATATAACATTGATTGCTCTGCTACAGAGTGTATATTAATAGCAAAAAAATAACACTCCTAATAGATAACACTTCCAAATCCATTGATGATAAATCAAATAATAACTACAACAAAAAAGACAAACTTCTAAAAATCAGTTTTGAATAACATTTGAAAATGTCCCAATATATCATGAAAAAGTGAATTTATTTGAATAAATGGTGGCCAGGAAAACTGGAGATTCAAAAGCCCAAGAATTGCCGAATTGCCTTGAATGAAGTGGGTAAATGTTTGTTAACTGATAGCAGAGATATAATAAAAATCTTGCTTCCTTACCGCTCTAATAGTAAACGTATGGTTTCTTCTCCTTAACAAGACAGTAGATCTATGTAGGTATACTTAGCAGAAGAAAGCATTTTTAAGATGCAGTAAGCTATGGAGTGCCACAATAGAGTCTGTATTAAGATTAAATTTATGGGTGATTAATATGGAAAATATAGGACTAGTCTCCAAGTACATGCTTGTGTTTCTTTTCCAAGTAACAAAAAAAGAAGGAGGGGGAAATAAGATTATAAGACAGGTGCGTCATGCACAAGATCCTACAATATTGCCATATATTTTCTCCCAACCCAATCATAAACATATAATAACCTGGATTCAACACCCTTTTGTGGTGAGTTGATTTTTCCATTCCCTTTACTCTGCAAATTCAACGTTTGGAACTTCATGAAAATATCTTCCTATGTCATAAGGGAAGAAGGATCTATTAATACTTTTGTCTTCTGTAATTACTCCTAAATTAAAGCGGCTCCCATTAATTGCAGTGGTTTTCCCTGATGTAATTGGACAGAGATATTATTATATACTTGAGAATTCTATTCAATGGGAATAAAATCAACTCCAAGTTGTGTATATTCTATATTGAGAATAACATCATACATCTAACTTCAATGGAAAAAATTCAAAATTCACAAGCCAATGGAATAAATTATAAATAAACATCCTTGCTAATAGGCCACGAGTCATATTGCTGAACTTACAAAACAATATTCATAGATTTTGCCATCTAACTTGATTTCAACAAGGAACCTAGATTGTTTTAGGTGTGTCAAATGCCTTTTATCAATGGAATTGTCCGTTAAAATGTCAGACCAGAGATATTTCGCATTATATATAAATGTACATGAAAATTATCAATAAAAGGCATTTTACACTACAAATATATAGATTGGAGAATGAAAAATGTTAAATTCACCTTTGAAATACTCACATTATTGTGCTATTAATCAGTGGAAATTGTAGCTATATAACAGTTAGCAGAAAATTGCAGTTGTTTAAGAATTATTGTTACATTATCAAGCTTCAAAATAAATCTGGATAGTAACATACGGTAACTGTAGAAATCAACACTTTCAAATGTTGAATTCCAAAAGTGGCCTCCTAATCGTTAACATATACATACATTTAAAAAACCTGTCCCCTGCTTTGGGCAGAAGAATTTCTAGATTGTGCCTTTCATCCAATTAGTTGAAAGAGGCCCTTTGTTTTTATATGGAAACTAGGAATAAAAGAAGTTATGAACCCTGCAATTAAAGATCCATTATCTTTCATAATAGGGCGTTCGCTTTACAATTCATTTAAATGAAAGGGAAGGGTAGAATACATTCCTAAAGCACAGTTATAGAAGAGATCAACTAAACCTAGAAGAGGGATTCGTTTATCTACATAATGCA
This sequence comes from Picea abies, assembly GCA_900067695.1. Lineage (NCBI taxonomy): Eukaryota > Viridiplantae > Streptophyta > Pinopsida > Pinales > Pinaceae > Picea > Picea abies. The sequence continues at coordinate 9,617 of CBVK0103180405.1, read as the reverse complement.
GTGTGGTTATGAAATATATAACATGTCAATGGTGGCTTGTTGGGTTTGAAAGTAAGTAGTTAATATAGAACTTACCTAGGTTCAATTTTATCCAACTAATATGCTGTAGATGTGCAGATCCAACTAACATGTTTGTAGATGTGCATCTATACATGTAACAGTGGTTGAAGCTACGTGTAAATTTCATGCAACCTTGGTCCCCTTCTCAGTTTCTTTAATGAAGAAAAAGCAATTTGAAATGATGCAAATAATTACTCCATAATGTTAAATATGGAAGTGTTAACCTCATTGTAATAAGTAGAATTAGTTTAAAAAAAGAACTTGAAACATAAAACAATATTGTTTCCATTGAACTGCAAAGCAGTAGGCATGAAACATTTCCATTTCATGCGCCCATAAACCTTCCCAGATAATTGTTGGCAAATGTTTAAAGATAGCATTGATTGGGGAAGCTCTAAAGGCTCAATTTCTAACCATTATTAATTGAACTAACCATATTCCCTCTTGCCTACAGTCATGCAATCTCCAACCCTACCTTAGTATCCAACCCTACCTTAGTATCATTGACATATTCCCTCTTGCCTACAGTCATGCAATCTCCAACCCTACCTTAGTATCATTGACATATTCCCTCTTGCCTACAGTAATGCAATATCATTGACAGATTCTTGGTTCTCACAACATTTAGTTATTCTAACTTATCCCCTACATACCAACCCTTCTTGCTTAGGTATTACCAAAACCCTTTTCTATTGATTAATTTGGATTAGGTCCCACTTATTGAGCTCTGCTTGGGAAGGTAAGCGCCAATCCCTTCATTTCCCCTTAGCCTTTTCTCTAATGAGATGGATTTTTAGGTTATAGACACTGTCAGCCATTGAATTGAATCAAGTTAGCAATTCCCTGTTATAACCACTTAACTAGTTAGCATATAATCTTGTACTGAGAGTACAGAGGAGCTTTATAGTTCAGCATTTGTATAGAAAGTAGCTTTCTTTATAATCTAGTATGGGGAGATGTTATCAAATAATATTACATTACATTACTTTAAAAAAAAAATAACTACATAAGATGTTCAATTTCTTAAAGTGTAATTTGTTTTATCATTTAATATGAAGTTAATTTATGACATGGAATTAAATGATAAAAAAATTACATATATTAATCCCTTCAATAATTATAAATCCAAATTTAAATAAATCTAAGTTAATATATAAAAAATCCTAATAAAAAATCCTCACATAAAAACCACTCTTATTCTCTTAAGAATACAGTTCTTTTTGTAATACCTAACCCCATTCCCAATAATAAAAATGGAGCATGAAAAAATGGTGTTCCACTATTTCCCTTTAATCAGCAATCTCACCAAATGTTATCATAAGCTGTCTGTTTAGCCTGGGATTTAGACTTTAAGCTTTATAACTGAAATTTAAGATACTATCACACAAACCCAGATCAAGATCAAGGCTGTGCATATATTAAGTTCGAACTTTTCATAAGTGGGTCATTTGTGTCGACTCAAAATATACATCCTGGTAACCTTGAAGATCCTAGTTTTTGATGGGTTTATGCTGGCATTCATATTCAATACACCCAAGTTTTTCATGGGTTTATGCTGGCATTCGAGTTTTTCATGGGTTTATGCTGGCATTCATATTCAATACACTCAATGCACAGTCTGCACACATATCCAATATCAATTTTGATGGGTTTATGTTGGCATTCAAATTCAATACACTCAATGCACAGTCTGCACACATATCCAATATCAATTTTGATAGGTTTACGCTGGCATTCATATTCAATACACTCAATGCACAGTCTGCACACATATCCAATATCGAGTCTAGATAAATAATGCATAATGCATGGCCACACACCATACGAGTTGATTGATTAACCAGATCCTCAGCCCATCTGAGCGGTTGAATGCAACTCGCATCTCTCGGTGCAATACAACGTTCAATACCACAGCCCAATTTAAAAGTCTTTCCCACGACACTTCGATTCCTCTTAAAAGCAATATTCCCATTGAAAGACGAAAATCTAAACCCTTAATACTAAAAACATGCTAGTGCTCATTTACACAGAAGAAATCAAAATTAACAGATTAAAGCCTTTACGTACCAGACTTCGGCCATTTCGCTGGAAGGTATCTGCCGGTGAAGGGACGAGTAGAATAATCTGGCAGCGTCTCTCTGCATGGACGAAAAAACCAAGAATCCGACTTCAAAACTTGAAATAATTCGCGAGATAAACAGAAGGAATTTAAAAAGAAGTTCGTATAACGTACCTCTTCTGGCGGATCATGCTTCTGTCCAGGGAGAATGTAAACCTTTTTCTCTGGCTTCGCCTTCGTGTCAGAACCGCCTTTGGCACTCTTCGTCTTAGACTCTACTGTAACGCTGCCTTCTTCTTTGATTGGTTTCTTTGTTGTTTTTTTGGGCCCCGAGTCTTCTTTTTCGGCATTGTTTCTGCGGTCCTCGGGCTTGGGAGTTTTGAAATTCTCATTACTGGATTGCTTGGAATTGCCACGAAACATTTTCTTTCTTTCTCTGGTTCTTCTTCGCTCTTAGTTTTGACTTCGCAACCTTCTTATTAAAAAGGTACGAAACGCTGCGTAGGTATAATCGGTTTAGGATGTCACACAAATTTAATTTAAATGAAAAATATGAAGAGGGTTTTCAAATACATTCAGTGTGAAAATTGGCCATCGGTAACTTCTAGCGTTTAGTTTTCGATGTTATATTATTTATTTATATTGGTATAACAATTTTGGATATAGAAGGATCAAGTTTTATTAGATGGATTTTTTTTTTTTTTTAGATTAAAATTATTAGAAAGGTTTTGTAATCTCTAGAGATTTGAATGGTTGGGAGGAATGATTGTTATCCTCTCCAATTGGGTTTAGCTGGTATATTGTTGTAATGGCTTCGAGCCGAGGGGATCCCTTGTCCCACAAACAAGGGGATCTCATACACCAATCACATCTCCCCCTATTTACTCTATTACACATTTGAAGTAGAAAACATCTACCCCCACACTAATAATTATTTTACTTTCATCTACCTCTCTCTATATAAAGTTGATATAAAATTATTTTACTTGAGATTGTATTTTAAAATAGTTTATTTATGACACACATAGAAACACATTTTTTTTTAAATGCCTTGTATAAACTCCATGTTCAACACATAATACATTGAAATATTTTATTTATGACCAACATAAAAGATTTTTTATTATATTTTTAAATACAATATTTTAACATTAATATTTTTTAAATGTCACTTGTCAATTGGATGTTGAACATTAAAGGAATTACACATCTTCTTCATATTAAACTATAAAAACTACCTTTAAAAATAATAATATTAATATTATTTTAATAACAATATATTTTTATGTTGAAATTTTATTACACATTAATATTTTTCTATGAATTAACATCATCATTCAACAATAAATATATAAGTGTGATATAAAAGATTTAATATGAAATTCTCATTACTGGATGGTTTGAAATTGTCATGAGACATTTTGTTTATTTCTTGCTCTTTTCTCTTATTCATGCTAGTTTTAATTTCACATCCTCAAAGGTATGAAATACTATGTAGAAGTTTAGGATGTCACACACATTTAAATGAATATTAAGTTAAAAGAATATTAAGAGGGTTTTCAAATACATGGAAGTATATGATTAGTGTGAAAGTTGCTCATGGGTAAGTTTTTGTATTAATGTGTGATCATTAATACATGTTATAGTTTTGATATGATCATGGTTTTGTTGTTGTATTTTTTTGTGTTTTTAACTTGTAGTTATTATTTGTATGTTAAAGGTTATTTTTATAGTGATATATATTTATGTTGAGAATTTATTATATATTAATATTTTTCTTATCAATTGTATGTGAGTTAACATCATCATTCAATAAGTATCATGTAAAAAATTTCACATGCATAACAATCATAAGATAGAGATGATTTATAAGATATTAACTACACTACACATTTTGTCAAATCATATATTGGCTTCTAGTCACAAGTCTTCAAGATGATGTGATAACATCCTCCCTCACTGTGATACTAACATTGTTGATAGTTTTGTTGTCGCACATTGTAGATCCTCTTACTTGTAGTTGCTATTTATGTGATGTTATACGCTATCTCTCTTGCTCTAATACTAACATCATATAAGGTTTCAGTGTGGCACATTGTGGGCCCTTTTTGGCTTTTGGTTGTGATATATGTGATATGACACACTATCTCTATAGTGGCATTCTATGTTGGGATTTTAGGATATTCTACAATGGCATATCTCATCCTTGGGATTTTTTCCATAATAGTATCCATATTCTCAATTGTGTTCTAAACAATCTCACATGCATAACAATTATGAGACAAAATGACTTATAAGACATTACCTATATCAAAAGATTTTCCAATTCGGAAGCTAGCTTAAGGGTGCAAGCCCCTCAGTTGATGTGATAAATTCTTCCCTCATTATGGTACTAACATTGTCAGTGTAGCATACCCAACACCACAACACATACATTATCTATAATTAGATGTGGAATACACATTGTATAATATAATAAACAACTTAAATCCAACTTGCATTCCAAATATAAATAGATAAACATCCGCATTCATTATTTTTGTGCCTTACCCAACATTATTACGAATGAGTTACTCCCAAACGTTTATTCCAAATATATTGAGATTTTCAAACACCATGATTTCTTTCATTCCCCATCAACATGCATTACCAATTTTATGCACATATGCCATATAATACATAGAATTTCAGATTTAAGAAATAAGTATGCATAACAAAGAGCATCCACACAAAGATATAAAGATGATCACTTATCTTTACTCATAATGTTTTCCACCAAATCAATGGAAATGGAGCCATTCACCACCTAGTCATAGGAATCTCCTATAGATTCCACCCCAAGATGGGCTATGACACAATAAGGTGAAGGATTTCTATTATGGTTTATTTTTTACTCAACCTTTCCCTAAATACTTATAAATCAAGCAAAACCATACACCTATCGTGATTCCTACAAGGAAAAATCCTTATAGGGATTCCCCCAACCTTCACTTAGACAAAAACTCCCCCTTCTTAGTAAAACACAACAAAAAAATAAAGATTTTAATAAAGTATGGGAAAATGTAACAATTATCTAAAGGACACTTTTCTATCCTTCCTATGGCCTCATAACCTCCTTGTTTCTCCTTTCAAATATTTTGGCGGTTGTTTTTATTATATATCATGTTTTCTATATTTGTACATAACCTTTAAGTGTAGCACAATAACCAAGCTCGCAACTCAAATTCATAACCATTCACTAGTTGGGTCTTCACCTTGGGCTTTGAGTTAGGAATAATTTGTAACATACCCATCCATGCATTTCCATCCAACAAAGGAGTACCCACTTGAACCCAATTAAAATTTCATCCATTGGTCAAATTCAACATAAAAAAATAAATTTGGATGATGAAAGAAGCTCAATATACCACTATTGCATGCACATAATTATAATGTGGAAGAAAAAATTAAACATACTCTAACTGAAATTATGAGAGACAAAGAAAACATGCCTAAAAATATTTACTAAATCATATTCACAGACATTGCATGCATGGAATCAATATCACAATAGAAAATAGATAATTAATTGCAAAAATTAAAAAACATGGAATGGACACTTATCTTTTGATGAAACTAGATGTGTAATATAAATTAACCACTGAACCATAGGAATACTGTGCATATTCTATCCCCAAGCTAATATATAAGGCCACCAGGGTGAAGAAACCAACTATTGGTTAGTAGCACACTCATCCCAAACTGATTTCTCTTATTACTTCCCCAACCCACTCCCTAGAGATCACTCCAAGAACTTCTTATAGCAATCAATTAGCTATGAAAACCATTCTCACTAGCCTATCCAACACATCTTCGACCTTTCCATTATTTACTACACAATTCCTAAGACTAATATCTTGTGCTAGAATGAAGGTGAGAAGAGTCCCACTATCATGTGGGCAATGGTTCCACAATCCCCCTAGATTCTACGCATATCTACAACCACACATTTCCCTTCCAAGGCCCATAAATTCCCTCTTCATTATGACAGTTCAAGGAGTTTTGATATTTTAGAATGGAATTAACTCTAGGAGAATGTATCACGGAATCAAGTGAATGATAAAGAGAATGAACATTCTTTCATGATAAAGGAGAATGGAACGATAAATTTTATGAAGTCCAAAATAGCTATACTTAACCTTTCAAGGTACTCTCTCTCCATACTTCTTGTTTATGTGAGATGCACTTCCCTCTAACATCGTCTTCATGCATTCATATTTGGCTATGTGAGTCAAAAGTGTTGGTGAGTTTATCTGAGGCACGTGATGGAAATGATGGGATTTCTTGATTTAGCACGTAGTGAGAAAGTAATTTTTTTCCATGGACCCCTTTTTCATCTTTCCCTCCTGTGGACTCATATACCCCATGTGCTATCGTTGGCCATTATATATTATATTATAACATTTTAATTTTACATAACATAGAGTGCATTGTGGTAAATCTACCACATGGTTCATATAAAATATATCTACAACAATTCTATGCATATATATAATCTAGTTGGACCATGGTCTTGAACTTTGCACTAGGATTCCATACAAAACATATTTACAACATTTTCATTACAATATCATTTATTTAAGCTTAAATGGTTTGACACCCATCATTATAATCACATATTTACAATTATACACAATTTGATCTGACACCTTCCAAGGATCAAAACTAGGGTACAACTTAGCCTTGTTGGTTAGACACCCATCCAAATGACCAAAACATTAATCACATAATCAATTAAACCTATTATATTCTAAGAGTTGAAAATAGGGTATTGCAATGGTTTATCACTATAGCCACATATTTTTGTGTTGGAATTTTATTCTGCATTTATGCTCGTCTTCTTAATTGTATTATAAATTATCCCTCATGCATAACAATTGTGAGATGAACATACTTTGTAAGGAATTATACACACCAAAATATTTGTTAATCCATAAGGCGGTTTTATGGTGCAAGTCCCTAGGTTGATGTAATAACATCCTCCCTCACTCCAACACTAATATTGTTGGTGGTAATAGTGTCATGTCTCGCGGCTCGTCTTTAACTTTCCCAATCCTTATCATTGTTATCTATGTGATTTCATAGGCTATATTATGTATCATGATGTTACATACTATCCATATTTCTATTTTTGAATGTTGTTCCACATTCATATTATGCTACTCAAACTCAATACCTTTTTCCTATGAACCTCTTTTCTTAACAAGATGATAAAATCATTTTCTTCACAAAATGTTCTCATAAATATCAAACAATTTGAATCATTTTAAGTTGCATAACAATATTCTTACAAAGAATATAAATTTATAATGATCTTATCTATAGTGTTTAACCAACTTCATGTGTCATGTGATTTCAACAAAGGATAGAGGAGGGTCATGTATCTTTCATAGAAGTGACAATGTTTATTCATATATTTGCATTACATTTCTTCATTTTGGAGTTTGTTGTTGACATAGACAAAGAAAAAAAATGTATTAAAGTGTCATCGTTATGGAATAATTAAGGTTATTTACGAAGACATACCACCCTAGCTTCAACCTACATATAGAATATTCATTAGAGGTCCCTTTGATATGATGAGGTTTCCTAACTCTACAAGTCATTGGAGATGTGATGGGTAAGTTTATTACCCTAGCTTTAGAAATTTCTAACTTGGTTTTCAACACCTATGACTAGATTAGGATTTTTAACTAAAGTATATTTAAGATCAAAGTTAAAAAATGGACACAACTTATGCATTACAAATACATTGTCTTTTGATGTATATTATGTTTTGGTCATAAACATGTGGTATCTTTGTGTAAAACAACAATTTTTTCACATAATACTAAATGATAAAATAGAAAATACTCATATTGGAAAGTCTCAAAGATGGAACACCTTAGGCATAACCGAGCAAGACATCAAATAAACTTACACCTACAATTTTAGAAAATTCTATTGTTCTCTTTCTAGTAGGCGTGACAAAGACATTGCCATGGTCATGCATTGGATTCATTATAGAAAGAATCTTACGGGAAGGGGAAAACGAGGAAAGAATCTTATTGTTTACATTGGGACAGGGACCCAATCCTTATGGTTCCATTAAATGACATAAAAATATTATCGATGATAGAAACTCTAATAGTTGGTGAAATCCCTCAACATCTTACCTTTAATAATGCAAGGTGGATGCACTCTCCTTTATCCTCCTCCATGGATAGGGTTAGAAACCATACATTTTAGGAGATTGACTATAGATGCATGTTCCCCTATAGGTCCAATACTCACCGCCCATGGATATGAGCTTCTACAGTTCATTTTTGACTAGAAAAGGTCCATTGCATTCAATTCTAGAGAAAGTAACTACTTCCTCATTTGTTCACAGCTCTCATGGGTACATCGTAGATGCCAAACTATCATTTAAGGATGTTGTATCAAATTCAATCCTTCACGATTCTACCTGGAACCCTCATAGACATTTTTTAGGGGACACGTTTACCTCCATTCACATTGTCACCATGGATAAGTTAGTCAAGTGTTAGTTTGGTCTCTATGATAAACATGTGATCATTTGATGGTTTGTTTGCATATTGTAATGAAACAAATGCTCAAGATATCATAACAAAACAAAAGTATACACGATGTATAGAATGTGAGCGTGGAGCACAAGTCCAAGATATATAAGTTACAAAATGACTCTTTAAAGAATAGGAGAACCTCCTCCATATCACTAAATACATTCATACCTCACTATTTCCATGTCACAATAATGTATACATGATCTCTATATATACTTATTCACACACTACAAATGAATCCCCTTTACTATTAGGCTGACCCTATTACACATATATTTACACATTACATGTACATTTGGCCCCATATATTCCCCCCTTGGGTCATAACATAGTACCCTCCAAAAATCTTTGTCCTCAAAGAATTGCAATTAAAGGCTTCACATGTGATGAAATCAAGTAATATGATTTTCTTATGTTCATGATTTCTTCTGTCTAATAATGACGATCCATCCATCCAAAATAAATTATTTTCATTTGTAATCCTTGGTGGCTAGTTGTTGCATAATTTTATTTCCCTTGATTCCATGTATTGTTGTTGAAGCTTCTCCAATTTGTATTCCCTTGATTCCATGTATTGTTGTTGAAGCTTCTCCAATTTGTAGTTGTCGTTGGTCTATGATAATAGCTTGTTAAAGAGTGGTTTTGTGATGCTGTGTTCCATGAATATTGGCAAGTATCCCATATTATTCCTTGATAATGCTGATATCGACCTTCTTGTCTTTCTTGAAATATTTTCTGGTAATGAGGGTGTCGGTATGGTTTCACATTTGATGGTTTTTCTTCACTCTGCACACCCATTCCATCGATCTTGTTTCCAAAGAAAATGGAATCCTCAATCACATTTTCTTGGTATTTGATTACTCTAGTCTTGGAGATAATACCATCATATTTGGCAT
>CBVK0103180395.1:0-36121 GCA_900067695.1 Picea abies | reverse complement strand
TAAGTCAAATGTGTGACCAAGGACACAATGTTATCTTTCATTCAAAAGGTTCTAAAGTAATGGATGCAAATACAAGGAAGATTGTTGTAAAGGCAATTACAACTTCAGGGAATGTGTATTCTCTAGAAGAAGGAAAATAAAAATGGTGTATTGGTAAAATTGATTATAGCTTTATTTGGCACAAAAGGCCAGGTCATCTTAGTTTTGATCATATTTTTAATATGGGAAGAAAGGATGTTGTACAAAATATGCCTAAAATTTCCAAACCTGAGAATATTGTATGCAAGTCATGTCAATTTGGAAAACAGACAAGAATTCAATTCAAGGCCAAAGAACACCCCACCAATCAACCTCTTGAGTTGATTCATACATATATTTGTGGCCCCACTAGTACACAATCACCTTGAGCTGAAAGGTGTTTTATTTTTTTGATTGATGACTATACTAGAATGACTTGGGTTGGTTTGTTGAAGCATAAATATAAGGCTTTTGAAAAATTTAAAATATTCAAAGCATAGGTTGAAAATGAAATGGACTTAAAAATAAAGTGCCTAAGGTCAGACAAAGGAGGATAATTCACATATGATGTATTCAAAAGTTATTGTGAAAAGCATGGGATCAAGAGACAATTTGCTATTGTCAGAACCCATCAACATAATGGAGTAGTAGAAAGGATGAGCATAACAGTTCAAGAAATGGTCAGGGCCATGCTTGATGAATAAGAAGTACCTAAAACCTTTTGAGCATAATTTGTTCAAACTAGTGTTAACATTCTTAATAAAGCGCACATAAGAGTAAACAGTGATAAAAATCCTTATGAGCTATGGCATGGTATACGTGCATCAATAAAGCACTTCAAAATATTTGGAAGCAAATGCTACATCAAACGAAATGAAGAAAACTTAGGTAAGTTTGATTCTAGAGTTGATGAAGGTATCTTGTTAGGATACTCCTCCAAAATTAAAGGAAACAAGTTCTACAACAAAAGACTCCATAAAATAATTGAGAGAATAGACGTAAAAGTAGATGAGGGACCATTTCATCCAATGAGACATCAACACTACAATGATTCATTTTATTAACCAATCATAAATTATCTACAAGATGATGGAATGAATGAATACCAAGAAAAATAGGATTTCGAGGAAGAAGAGAGAATGGAGACACCCCAACCAAAGACCCCATCAAGTTATGTTCAAAAACATCATCCATATAGTCAGATTATTGGGAACAAGGAATCAAGTGTACAAAATAGAAGAAAACTTGTAAATACATCTAGCTCTGCAAATTTTCCACTATTATCCATAAGCAAGCCCCAAAACGTTGCACAAGCAAGTCAACATGACCATTGGGTCAAATCCATGAATGAAGAACTAGACCAAATAGATAAAAACAAGACATGAGATCTTGTACCAAGACCAAATGACAAGAATGTAATTGGCATTAAATGGGTATACAGAAACAAGTTAAATGAAGATGGACAAATAGTTATAAACAAGACTAGATTGGTATGCAAAGGGTATGCTCAAGTTGAAGGAGTGGAATTTGAAGAAACATTTTCCCTTGTTGCAAGAATTGAAGCTATCATGATGTTTTTGGCTTTTGCATGCTACAAAAAATTCAAAGTCTATGAGATGGATTTCAAATCATAATTTTTGAATGGTGACCTTGAGGAAGAGGTTTATGTGGAGCAATCTAAAGGTTTTCTTCTAACTGAAAAAATGGATTATGTCTATCATTTAAATAAATCCCTATATGGGCTAAAAAAATCTCCAAGAGCTTGGTATTACATACTCTACAAGTACCTGCACCAGCAAGATTTTAAAAAGGGAAAAATTGATAGCAACTTATACATCAAGGATGAAGGTAATGACCTGTTAATTATTGTAGTATATATTGATGATATTATTTTTGGTAGTAACATTGAACTAATGAGTAAGAAGTTTACAGTTGCAATGCAAAAAGAGTTTGAGATGCCCATGTTAGGAGAACTATCCTTCTTTCTTGGCTTACAAATTCATCAATCATAATTTTTTTTTTTATTTCCCAGAGAAAATATCTCAAGGAAATATTGAAGAAGTTTGGCATAGAAAACTATGAACCAATAAGTACTACCATGAATACCAGTTGCAAAATCAGCAAAGATGATGATGATCCAAAAATAAATCAAACCATGTACAGGTCCATGATAGGCACTTTACTTTATCTCACATCTTCAATGTCTGGCATCATGCAATTCGTTGGTTTGGTAGGAAGGTTTCATTTCAATCCTAGGGAAACTCATGTTCTTGTATTCAAAAGAATATTCAGGTACTTGCAAGGCACTATTGATTATGGATTGTGGTACTTGCAAGGCACTATTGATTATGGATTGTGGTATTAAAAAAACACAGAACTCATTCTTAGAGCTTATATAGATCCAGATTGTGTAGGAAGTATTAATGATATAAAATTCACTAGTGGAGGCACATTATTCCTTGGCAATTGTTTAGTATCCTGGATCAACAAGAAAAAAAACTTCCATTTCCATCTCTATAGTTGAAGTAGGGTATATAGTTGCAACACCCTGATGTATGCAAGTTTTTTGGATAAAGAACAATCTCAAGGTTATTCAAGTTCCTTTTGATCAACCTATTTCTATCACGTGTGGCAATACATGTGTTATTAATCTCTCTAAAAATCTTGTTCAACACTCTAAAACTAAGCATATACTATTAATCTCTCTAAAAATCTTGTTCAACACTCTAAAACTAAGCATATACGCATCAAGTATCACTTTCTTAGAGAACATGTTCATGATTAGGTGGTTGAATTAGAATATGTTCCTTCTAAAGAAAATGTCACAGATATATTTACCAATCCATTACCTAGGGACTCATTTGAGTACCTCAGAGAGAAGTTGGGAGTGCTTCCCACTACTCACTAAGTTGCATAACCTTCATGACAGATTGGAGGCTACTAAAATACATGTTCATCCTCAGGGGGAGAAACACAAGAATCTAAGAAATCATAAATACAACATTAATATAGGGGGAGACTCTCCCATGATGTACGTAGTCAGTAGGGAGATCCATTTTCCATTTATGCCAAAGGGGGAGAAAAATAGAGTTGTGACAAAGAAGAGCATACAAAAAATGGGATTGAATTCCATAGGACCACACTAACAGGGGGAGAATCTCAAAAATAGAGTTTCCATCAATGATAAAGGGGGATTTTGTTGAGAATATGTTGTAATTTATGTCAACATGGCGTAGAGATAGGATGGTGCAAAGTTGGTGCACAGGAAGAGTAAGTGCATGGTAGGATTATTTCTACATAGGCAGAGGAAGCACACGAAAGGATTCTTTCTACTATATTATCACAGATCCACATGATGTTGGAGATATGGCTATAACAGAAGACTGACGCAGATGGTTAAGGTAATGGTTAATAATCTACACTAACTGATTCACCCCCCCCCCTCTCAGTTAGTTCATACATGTAACACATGAAACATAAATCCTAGAAGAAATCGTGAAAGGTTTAAAACATAGGTGCGTAGAAGGATTGAAGGACACAGGGATCAATGACGTAAAAAAAATCATAGAAGTCTTTGATTCTTCTAGGAGTGTGCATAGAACAGAAGGATGACCTACAAGTTAGTAAAGTAGAATGCGACAAATTCCCTTGTCCGTGATTGCAGAGTGAATCAACAAAGGTTTGTGATGCAAAGCAACAATGGATGTGAAAAGATCGCAGGATTCCTTGATCAAACTGATGAGTGACAGAGTGGACTATGACAAGATGAGTTTATTCTATCCACGCAATAGATGATCTGTAAATCAGAATGTGAATTAGTGTGACAATGGATGATTTAGTAAAACAAGAAATATTTAGTCCATTTGAGTTAGTCAAAATTTTTGGAACATAAGTTTGTCCACATATAACTAACTAGACTTTGATTTGGTAAAAATATGTACATAATGTAACTTTGATGCGTACACATACTTTATTTAGACATAAGTGTAACTGAAAGAAGTTTGATCTGGTCAAAACTTTTCCACGATGTAATTGTTATGCATCCACATACAGGAAGGGGAACTTAGAAAAAAACACTATAAATAAGGATACAATATGTTCAATTTTTGCATGGATGAAAAGAAAAGAAAAAGGACATGCAATTGTTCAACGAAACTATCATATTAATGGAGAGATAGGTATAGTTATATAAGAACATTTTTAAACTAAATTCAGGGTGGTAGGGTGGTGCTAGGGTAAGTTGAATCTCACAGAGGATTGGTGTCCTCATTAATTACGATAGGTTGGTGCTTGATAGGATTGGTGTCCTCATTATCTATGACAGGTTGGTGCCTGAGAGGATTAGTGTCCTCATTATCTGCGACAGGTTGGTTCTTGAGAGGATTAGTGTCCTCATTTGTGACAGGTGGGTGTATGTCAAGATGAATAATTGTAAATTGTAAGTTGGTGCTTGCAAAAGAACATAAAGAAATATGTTATGTGGTTTTCTCCTGCATTGGGTTTCCATGTAAAAATTACGGTGTAATGTGTTTTTTGTGTTGTATTTTATGTTCTACATGTATTTATATCTAAGTAAGCACTTCTAAACAATATTAATTTTTTAAAAGAAAAGAAAAGTTGAAATATTATATAACACTGATTCATCCCTCCTCTCATTATTACTATAAATTATAATAGGGGAAGTCTGTAAGGTGGTGAATCTGGCCCAAGAGATAAAATCGAAGAAGTTCGTACATGTGGAGTGATTTTTTCATACCATGCATAGTTTGCATGAGGATGAAGCACATATATACGCAAATTTCATACAAACGGATCGTGTATAGAGTGTACACGGTTTGCAAGAGAGAAAATAGTGTATGTATATGGGTTTCCAGTTCGTGAATCGTGTATCTATTTTTCTGGGAAGGTACAAATCTATATAGGATGACAAGTGATGTCAGCAGGCCATACATGTGATCTACAAAAGATTTGTGTGCAGAGGAGATTATCAGGGATATTTCTCAGGTTTGGTTTTCTTATTTGTGTATTGGATAACAAGGGTGTTCTCAGTTTTGGTGACTTTGGAGGATAAGGTTGTCCTCATATTTTTTGGTGATATTGTATTGGTTGGGGGGGTTGTTTTTTCCGTTAGGATTTCTAATGTTTTTTTTTACAAGAATAGAAATAAGATTTATATATATAAGGTGCGACTGAGGTCGCTAGTGTACAAAAAAGGGGGGTAAGACCAGAGTCAAGGACCCATTATCTTGATTACAATATTGATCTACTAAAAATTGTTCCCTAGAAAGTGAGATTGCTTATTTAATTAGGACTTGCTAGTCTAGCTATTACTTGCAGCCTACACCATGGCTTTTCACTAGATACAAAAATTTACTAGAAACCTTGCTTACTCCTTCATTTTCTTTGTTGTAGGCTGTGCATTGTCTTTGTTATGTTGCTCCAGTGGAACGTTCAGATCAGGGAGGGTCAGGGCTACTCTGTTCTCCCCTTTGTCCCCTTCAAAGTTGTTTCTTTGTCCTTCCACCTCCTAGACTCTGTTTCCTTTTTCTTTCTCTAATTTTTCCCCTTGGCTTCTCAAAAAGTCCACGTTTTCCTGTAGTTGATTGATCAATGCACGATGATTTAAGAGTGTTTCTAGGGTGAAATTCAGGGTGGTGTTGTAAGATTCTAGGCGCATCGCCAGGTACTGGGTGGTGAGGAAGTTATCTCCCACCATTTCCTCCACTCTTTCTTCTTGGTTTCGGTGATGATCCATTATTACCGTGACTTTGGTGACCAGCTGAAAGATATAAGTCTTGTTTGCTACGCTGACCCTTCTTGTTCCTTGATGATGTTGTAAGCTTGACGTGGAGTGCCACTTTGTCATGGTACTCTGGGTTGTTCGTAGTCGATGGCTTCCCTTGCTACAATCTTCTTTGCTTCCTTTGACTGTCCCAAAAACCTGAGAGGTGGCTCACTCTAAGTCTTTACCTATCTTCCTGTATGGAATTACCTGAATAGAAGGGATGGAGTGATTCCTGTAACAAGCCAAATTGAATGTTATTCTTTTTCTTCTATATGTTACTAAATAACAAATCGGGCTCTATTTCTGCTGGCATTCCCATGTGGCATCCTTCCTAGCTCGTGCAAGGCCACTATTCTGTGGATTTTGGTGCTGCCAAATTATGTTCCACATGCCCTGGATTGTCATTTTTGTCTTGTCCCTGATCAGTTGCACGAGCGTATTTGATGAGCAAATGCGGGGATCACTCAGTGTTGATGATCTCGCTGACATGTTCCCATGAGTGATTTTCCCATTACTTTGTATGTGAGCCAAATCTATCTTAATCCAAGTGCCATGGACGTTGTTTTTGGATTTTCCTTTGTACCCTGTCTTCCCATGATTTTTAGGGGCTATCCCATGTCGATTGTTGTGATGGAGTGCATGGTTCTTGTGTTCTCTTTGCATGAGCTGTATCAAAAGATTACGAGGGGACAAGAAGTGTGGACCTTCCATTGATTTCCAAATTTCCATTACCTTTGTTAATTGCCTTGTTTTCCTGATCATCAACTTTCCCTTTGTTGACACGACGGGTGTGGTAGAAGTAGATGTTCATTTATTATATGGTGTTTATGATTATTTCTATGATTCTTTTAAGTACATAATTCTTTGGATTGTTGTTTTGGACGAGATAACTGATGATTAATTTGGAATCTTCTATGACAATTATTTTCCTTATATGGCAACCTTTTGTGATTTGTATGCCTGTAAGGAGTGCATATGTCTCTATCACATTATTCGTGTTTAATCCTAGGTTCCAAGAATATGTATCCATCATTATACCTCTAGGGATAGTGAGAACCCCTCTCGCACATGCCTCTCCTGGGTTCCCTTTGGATGCGCCATCAAAACTAAGCACATGATTTTTTTGTGTTCTTAACCAGATGGTGAACTCATGTGTAGTATACTGAAGCTGCCAGCATGGTACTTTTTTTTATCTTATTAGAACCGGTAAGGTCGTGGAGATTGAACTTATTTAGCTAGGTTGCTTCCTCTATTCTCATCGAATCTACTGCCATGGTGAGTTTATTTTTGCATGAAAATAACTCATTGAGCTGAGCGATGACGTTTGACGCAACTGCTTGAGGAGGGATGCTTTTTTCTTTGAAGATTCTTTTGTTTCTTGCTAGCCATATTTTCCAACAGACGAATTTGATGGAAGCCTTCCAAACTTTGCCGAAATCCTGTTTCCCCTGTAACTTTCCTGTATACTGTTTCGCCCATTTGCCTATAAGACTTCTGGTGTTTGTTGGCTTAGCCATGAAAGAGGTTATTTCCTTGTACACATTATTCATCACCTATTTTGTGAAACTGCAATGTAGAAATAGGTGATCTAAGCTTTCTGGGTTGCTATTACACAATGCACATCTAAATGGTCCCAAAAAACCCCTTTTGATTAGATTTTCCCCTGTTAAAATTTTATTGTGGGCTAACTGCCAACAAAAAATATTGATTTTTGGGAGGCTGTTTGGGTTCCATATTTCTTTCCAGATAAATGATTTGGGTGGAATGTCACTATCTTCAAGGAGCTGCTTGTAGCCTAATTTTACTGTGTATCCCTCTTTCCCCCAGCTTCTGTCATCCTGCTTACTTAGATGAACTGGTGCAGAGCCTGACATTTTTTGAAGGAGATGGTTGGATTCTTCTATCAATTGAGGGGAAACTTCCACTAAATTCCAACTATCCCAGCTTCCATCCGAGTGCCAGCTTGATATGTCAAAGAGGGTGTGTTTGCCTGTCATGTTAACCATTGCTTCCCACTTTCAGAGTAGTTGTCCTCCCAAATCTTTATTTTTTTTCCATTTCTAGGGTCCCAATTTAGCCGAGTTTGGATTAGAGGTACAGACGCCCATATTATCTTCCAAATTGACGAACCGCCTTTCCCAAGATCTGCTCCTTCAACACACCTTTTCCTGTTTGTGATCATACCGGTCTCGGCATTCCTGCTGAACCGCTCTTCCGATCTCACGCCTTGTTTTCCTGATCATCAACTTTCCCGTTGTTGACACGACGGGTGTGGTAGAAGTAGATGTTCATTTATTTTATGGTGTTTATGATTATTTCTATGATTCTTTTAAGTACATAATTCTTTGGATTGTTGTTTTGGACGAGATAACTGATGATTAATTTGGAATCTCCTATGACAATTATTTTCCTTATATGGCAACCTTTTGTGATTTGTATGCCTGTAAGGAGTGCATATGTCTCTGTCACATTATTCGTGTTTAATCCTAGGTTCCAAGAATATGTATCCATCATTATACCTCTAGGGCTAGTGAGAACCCCTCCCACACATGCCTCTCCTGGGTTCCCTTTGGATGCGCCATCAAAACTAAGCACATGATTTTTTTGTGTTCTTAACCAGATGGTGAACTCATGTGTATTATACTAAATCTCCCAGCATGGTACTTGTTTTATCTTATCAGAACCAGTAAGGTCATGGAGATTGAACTTATTTAGCCATGTTTCTTCCTCTGTTCTCATCGAATCTACTGGCATGGTGAGTTTCTTTTTGCATGACAAGAACTCACTGAGATGAGCAATGATGTTTGACACAACTTCTTGAGGAGGGATGATTTTTTCTTTGAAGATTCTTTTGTTTCTTGCTAGCCATATTTGCCAACAGACGAATTTGATGGAAGCCTTCCAAACTCTGCTGAAATCATGTTTCCCCTGTAACTTTCCTTTATACTGTTTTGCCCATTTTCCTATAAGACTTCTGGTATTTGTTGGCTTAGCCACGAAAGAGGTTAATTCCTTGTACACACTATTCATCACCTGTTTTGTGAAACTGCAATGTAGAAACAGGTGATATGAGCTTTCTGGGCTACGATTGCACAATGCACATCTAAATGGTCCCAAAAAACCCCTTTTGATTAGATTTTCCCTTGTTAAAATTTTATTGTGGGTTAGATGCCAACAAAAAATATTGATTTTTGGGAGGTTGTTTGAGTTCCATATTTCTTTCCAGATAGCCGGTTTGGGTGGAATGCCACTTTCTTCAAGGAGCTACTTGTAGACTAATTTTACTATGTATCCCTCTTTCCCCCAACTTCTGTCGTCTTGCTTACTTAGATGAATTGGTGCAGAGCCTGAGAGTTTTTGAAGGAGATGATTGGCTTCTTCTATCAATTGAGGAGGAACTTTCCCCAAATTCCAACTATCCCAGCTTCCATCCAAGTGCCAGCATGATATGTCAAAGAGGGTGTGTTTGCCTATCGTTGTTAACCATTGCTTGAGCTGGGTTAAAGAGGAGATTTTTGATAGAGTCCCACTTTCAGAGTAGATGTCCTCCCAAATCTTTGATTTTTTTCCATTTCCAGGGTCCCAATTTAGCCGAGTTTGGATTAGAGGTAAAGACACCTGGATTAGCTTCCAAATTGACGAACCAACTTTCCCAAGATCTGCTCCTTCAGTGCACCTTTTCCTGTTTGTGATCATATATTTGTTTCATATTGATTTCTTCCACCATTCCTTACGACCTGTGATGATTCTCCAAATTACCTTTGCTCCTAATGCTAGATTGAACTTTTCAGGGTCTCTTATCCCTAGCCCCCCATTTTCTTTGGGAGCACTAGTGATTGTACACTTTACCATGTGGAACTTTTTCTCATTGTTTTTGCCTCCTTGCCATAAGAATTTTCTTGTGAGTTTGGCCAATTCTTTTTTTATTCCGGCTGGGGCGTAAAGGGATGAGAATTGGAAAATTGGGATGGAAGAGATGACTGCTTTTATTAGTACCACTCTACCCGTGGGGTTTAACCAAGAATCTCCCCAGATTTCAAATTGGTCCTTTATTTTTTGAAGGATACTTTTCCAAGCCTCCCCCGGTAATGCCTTGAGGCTTATTGGTGTGCCCAAATACTTGAAGTATCTCCAGTCTATGGTGAAGGGAAAATGGAGAGTTTGTGTGATTCTTGCCATAGTGCTCGCTTTTACATTCCAAGCATAGATTTGACTCTTATGCTTATTTATGAGTCCTCTCGAGACCTGTTCATATTGATCTAGGATGATTTTAAATGTTTGGGCCATTACATGTGAGGCTCCTCCAAGGAGAAGGGTATCATCTGCAAATTGCGAGTTGTTTATTCTTTTGACACCCCTTGCAATTTTGAGCCCAGGAATAGTTTTAGTGATCCTTTCTTGTTCCAGCCTTTCGTTGAGGGTTTCTGCCAGTATCACATACAACATCAGGGACAGAGGGAAGCCTTGCTTGAGCCCTTGAGTAGCTTGAAAAAACGGGGTTGGGCGACAATTGATTAAAGGAGCTATCCAAGGGGTCAAAATACAGCCTTTGATCCATGAGATGAAGGTGCTTTGAAAGCTGAACTTGCTGAGCACTTCATAAAGAAAATCATGCTTGACTTTGTCAAAGTCATTTGCCATGTCTATTTTAATTATCATGCCTTTTTCTTTGTTTGTCACACTGGTATGAATTGCTTCCTGGACTAGGATTATGTTATCCCAAATTTGTCTATCAGAAACGAAGCCCCCTTGATTGGGGAGGATAATTTTGGGGAGAAGGTGCTTAAGCCTGGAGGCAGTAATTTTGGAAAGGATTTTGTAAGAGGCATTACATAGGGAGATGGGATGATATCGGTCGAAAGTGTTTGCATTTTTTACCTTGGGGATCAATGCTAGGATGGAGGAATTTGTGGCTCCCCCTATCTTGCAATTTGAGTGGACATATCTAATCATTCATATTAGATCTTTTTTTATAATTTCCCAGCAGTGTTTGTAGAAGTGAAGTGTGAACCCATCTGGCCCAGGTGCTTTGTCGGGATCGAAGTGGAAGACAACTTCTTTAACTTCCTCTTCTGTGACTTTCTTTAAAAGATTATGATTGTCCTGGTCTGTTATTAGGTGGGGGGTTGTTTCCATAAACTTTTCCCCTTGGGCTTTGTAATCCTCACCATATTGAGTATAGAGTACCTTGATGTGGGAGGAAGCTTCAGTTTTTATCTCTTCAAAGGAGGTGATTATTTCCCCCGTGGATTTTTTGATTTCATCTATTGTGTTTCTGTGTTGTCTTGCTTTGGCCTGTTTGTGGAAAAAGGCGGTGTTTTTGTCCCCTTCTTTGAGCCAAACCGCTCTCGACTTTAGCCTCCATTCCTTTTCTTCATTGTGGAGTGCCTTTATGTACTTATGAAAGTAGGTTTTCTCTTTCTCTAGATGATCAAGTTGTACTTCCTTAGCTTCTATCTCCAGACTTATTTCTTCTAAATTTTGTTTTTGTCGCTGCACTTCTTCCTTGGTACTAAGGAACACAACTTTGGCCTAGTCCTTGAAGGCTTGTTTCATTTTATTTAGTTTTTGTTCCCAAATATACATTGGGGTACCATTTACCCAGGCAGACCAGGTTGAGGAGACAAGGGGAAGAAATTTCGGGGAGTCTATCCAGAGAGGATTGAATTTGAAAGGGATGGGTCCAAGGTTTTCAGTTTTTGAAAAAGTGAGTGCTATGGGATGATGGTCTGAGATGCCCCAAGGGATAATGTGGGAAGTGATGTTGATCGAATGAAACAAATGGGGGTTGTGTATGAGGAAGCGGTCCAATATTGCAACTATGTGCCCCACTCCAGTTCTTTTGTTGTTCCAAGTGTATTTTCCTTTGGAGGGTTTGACATCAAAGAGATCAAGTTCTGATATCAGATCTTCCATATTTTCTCTGAACTGGTCTCTTACAGCAGAACCACCCTTTTTCTCCCCTTGATGCATGGTTGTATTGAAGTCTCCAACTATTATACAGTTTTCTTGAGATTCTACCTTTTTTAAGTTCATAAGAGTTTCCCAACAATGTTTTTTTTCCTTTATATTATTTGGCATATAAACATTGCAGATAGGATAGATGATACCTATTTGGAGATGCTTTATCTTGACCAACATCCAGTGATTTGAATCGACTCTTTGTTCCTCTTTGAAGATTTGAGTGTTCCATATTGTGCATATCCCTCTTGAAGCTCCTCTTGCGCTTAATGCAACTCCACTGCTGGGATTCCAGATTTGTTTTATTTTTCTGAGGGCGTCTTTGCCCTAGAGTTTCGTCTCCTGGATTAGTAGGATTTGGGGTTTTTCAATTCTCATTAACTTTCCCATTGCTTTTTTTTTTTCCGTTTGGCCCAATCCTCTACAATTCCAGGAGACAACTTTCATTACTTACTGTTATGTTTGGCCCCTCCTTTCGAGGGATGAGACTGTCCTTTGTTTGGCTGAGACTTCCCATTTTTTTCATCTTTTTTGAGGATTTCTTCTAGCATTGGTTGAGTTCCTAAATATTTATCCTGAGTGGTCTCTTTCTCTCTTTTGGCTTTATTTTTTTTCCTTTCTACTTTTGTGATTGGAACAGATTTTGGTATCTCTATTTCCATTTCTTCTCCAAATTCTTCTTGACTCTCTTCTTCTTGCACTTGATGAATGACTAGGGAATGAGGGTCTGGATCTTCTGCCTAGATCTCAATGATTCCATCCAGATCATGGGAGTTTTCTTACATTTGTTCCTTATTTCCTGTTGGTTTTGGATACTGGGAGTCCAAGGGGTTGAATTTGTTCTTGTGTCTCTCACCTTCATCCTTGATCTGTATTGTGGCCTTCCCTTTACTAGGCAATGGGGGACCAGTGGTGCTTTTTCATTCCAGTTGCAGGTTCCCTTGTTTGTTCACCGTCCTTTCCAATTTTGCTTGTTGTCACTGCTCGAAGGTCTTATTTTCTGGGTTCTCTTGGGATGCCTTGGGGCAACTTTTAGCGAAATGACCATATTCATGGCAATATTTGCATTTGAAAGGGAGTTGTTCATAGTCCATCGTTTGGATGTATGTCCAGCCATCCAATATTAGTTGTATTGCTTCTGGCAACCCCTTTTCTAGATCCACTTCAACGCATATCCTTGCACAGGATTGGAGCTCGTCTCGTGGTTCAACCCGATCGATAAACCTTCCCAGAGCATTGCCTATATTTTTTATTGTTTCATCATTCTAGCAATGAAGGGGTAGAAAGGGAAGTCTAACCCAGACTGGCACCGTAGATAGGATATCATTCTTTGGACTGAAATATGGAGTCCATTTGTTCAGATACATTCCTCTGGTTCCCATGAAGTATGGTCCATTTTAGAATATCAGGTCTCGATCGACTTTGTTTTCAAATAGGAAGATGTAAAATCCCTTTCCACATAAAGATGTTGAGAGCTGACCTTTGATTGTTTTTCTCCAATTTTGATCCAACCACAGCAGCATTGCTTTGGGGGATGGCCAGAGTCCTATAAACTGTCCTATTAATCCATTTTCAGCCAAACATAAGGCGAAGGGTCTCGACGAGGTGGTGTGGACCGCTAACTTTGGAATTTCTTCTATTCTTTTGATGAATTGAGAGGTTTGTGCTCCTTTAGTAGATTTGGTGTACGAAGAGATGAGCGTCTGGAATGCTGCTAGATCTGACGACTACAGGGGGTTGGGGGGGGGCGATCCCGAGGCCATTGAAGCACGCGCAGAAACCCTAAAGTTTGTCAGAGGAATCTTGAGGCGCAAAGTTCACTAAAATACCCTAGGATTTCTAATGTTAACAAGATTACAAAACATAATTATTGTGTCTCTTGTGTATTTATGATCCATCCTTGATCTTGTTGTTTCCACTACATATGTTTTCAGTCAATAATTTCAGTGTAAAGTTGTTCAGTGATATTTAAATCAATTGGAAGAAATTTTCAGATATGAAACTAGTCACATAGAGTTGCATGTGAAAAATTGACAATCATTTTAGAGTTAATTAAATTAATCTATAATGAATGCATTATATTATTTAAATTATGGTTATTTTGTTGAATGAATTAAATTAATATTTGATTTTATTTGAGAACAACTCTATATCCATAAAACATTTGTATGTCTAATTCTAGTGGAAAAATATCTTGGTGTGTGAATGTTCCATGCATAATAGTATTAATAGGTCATAGCCACACCTCCACTCTTAGCCAAATACAACCTCCAAAATGGGTTAAATAAATTCGAATAAGAAGAGTGCATTTTGGTTCTGTTACCAACCAAATGAGCGACCTCGTCAAGGTCCCTCCTGGTGCTAATGTGGTACCACATAGGAAAATTTTCCAATGCCACCGTGACACAAGTCCTTCCCTTTTCAAGCCAACTCCTATCCTAAAGGACTTTGGGAGGCTACCCTAACACATCAACTTCACTTAAAATTAAATAGACCAGTTCGGTAAACAATAATGAGATGATGAAGGTAGGATTTAATTAATTAAGATAGTTGATATGTAGTGATATATAGCAAACCTAAATAATGTATATTAACATACAAACACCACTCTAAAGGTGTGAGATAAAGCAATTAAATAGTGAAAAAGAGCGGTGAAAAGACCTTACCAATTTCTCATATCAAATCCTTGTTATTCCTCTTGGTAATGTGGCTATTATTAACTTATTCTCCATTGTCCTAAGTTTCATATCTATAAAATGTGTAAATAGAGCACGCAATAGCAAGAAACATTTCCTTTTGGAGGCCTCCCACAAGTGCTAAGCACCTTAGATCACTAGATCTGTAGGCTAAGAAGCTAGGGAAGAAAGGTATTGATGATTTCCTATGCTCATAGCTTTGGATCTGCTACAAATTTATAATTTCCAGCAATCCAGAAATCACATTGTAGATTTGGGGTTCAAATCCCTCTAGGTTCAAAACCCATAAAATATTTCAGCCAACAAATTGCTTTGATTTGGCTGGAAATTCATTGATATATTCCCCCCAAAAATGATATCATCTTGGAAAACAAATATGGAAATAATACATGGGTTTCTTGAGTTATATACTCACTTGGAATCCTTGTATGATGGAGGAACTTGGTAGATATGATGTATCTTGTGTTTTTACAATGTGTAGATCTACACAATTCCTTAAACTACCCTTGTGAAATATACAATGTATCGTAGAAAACCAAAGGGTATATTATCTTGGGGTAAAGATGAATACTCTATGGAAAAATCCCCAAGATCTACTAGCTAGAAATATGTAATTTTTAATGCAAGCTAGGGTAAAATATTTTGTATTTTTATGGTTTTATAAAACAGAAAATGAAAGAGATTTTGGAAAATTTTCAAATATTTTGGTTGAAGAATGTGAGGCTTACATTACCTTTTTCTCCTACCTCTAACATGGAGGATTACAATCACAACCCCTCCTAAGTCATCTTTGGTATTTGGACGAGAAATTGAGTTTAGATTCGAAAATACTAATTGCCCCCAATTCGCGTCTAGAATAGTTAAATCACTCTTGAATCTTGCTAAGAAATCTCCCAATAGGAATGGTTTCTAGCCAATGGATCAACTTTGATTCAAGTGAGATATTTCCTTAGGTGAAGATACTCCCAAAAAGAGTTTGTCCACCCTTAAGGTTTGAACCACTAGACACCAATAAAAGAAGATGATGGGACGAGGAGTCCAAAATCCCTTATTCCACATGGTTATGTAACTCTTAAATGGATCGATCCACTTGATATTGAAAATGAAACAATCATGACCAATATTTTATCAATCACAATCACCCCTTAACAAAGAAAGAGAAGCATAGAAGAATCAACCAACAATGTGCTAGCAAATAAAATTTCAATAATATGGCATTATGATATCACAAATTTCCAACCACTTAATTGGATAGATGAACTATATTTTTATAGACTTTGTTTGCAATGGCTAGTTTCCCTCTTCCAATTAAAAATATTTGTTTAACTTATCATCCAAAATGGTCAGAGGCTTACTCATTTTCAATGAAAAGCAATTTTACAATAGATTGTTCCCACTAGGGGAAAATTATCTCTAAGAGACAATGACTTGGATAAATGATGCTCAATGGCTATGTTGGAATGCCAACCTTCAATGTTCTATTTGATCCCATGATTGTTCCTTTTGGCCCAAAGTTCACTAGTTAACCCAAACAACTACCATACTACTCAACGGTTATCTTGGATGGTTCGATTTCATTGAATTGGGGCCGATTTAATTTCTAGAGGAATCAATTTGATTAATGGGGATGATTTTAGCATGGAACAATTGATATTTTGACCGAACATTTCACTTTTTAACCCACAATCCACTTGGATGCTTCCATGGTTGTCTTTTTAGCCAAGTAAAGTGGTAGTTGTTCCCTTTATTTGCTAAGATCGGTTCAATGACTAGCTGGAAAATATAAATTATTTAATTTAATGTGTGGGTCGATTTACCTTGCTTTGACCATGCATTGATTTATTACCCAAGCGACTCACTTTAATCCAATCCACAACTAGCTCGATTCCTTAAGTATGTTGGCAGCTATTTTATGTGGCAGATTCCTTGACTTGATCCTGAATTCATACTTTGTGGCCAATTTATTTGAGTGGGGGGTGCTTTAAAGCCATAGCGATGTAAGATAGTGGTTGCCTCGAATTTTGGCGGCGTTATAACCAAGTCCGCCCCCTTTCCATACTATTCAATCTGTGCCCTTTCAAGTCAATGGGGTGTTCATAAAAGACAAACATAAAGTAGAGTGGTGGCCCATGACATCATTCTCCACTCACTTTTTACCGTAGAATTAAGATAAGGGGAGCCTTTTACATAATATATAGGTTTTCCTTTTTAACACTTAGTACCTTAGAGCATAATTAACAAGGGCAGCGAAGCAGCGTAATCCCTGCCGAATTTAATGCAATTAAATGGAAGAATGTTCAAAAGGCAAAAATATTCCAATGTTGAAGTATGATTACAATAGCATTCCAATGTTGTACTATGAGAAATTGCAGTTTTGTGAATTTTATAAAGAAGTATAGTTGCAAACTAGAGTAGATGGTGTGATGCAATTGAATGGTAAGTATTCTAATGAAGGCTAATTTATTGTGTGATTGATTTTATTGGATCGCTGATATTGTACATAACAAAAGAGAAGGAAGCGAAATGATGGTTTTAATATACAACGAGGGAAGTTTGCATCGGTCTCCTGAATAAATAGAAATAATAGTAATAATAATTTATTTTTTAAATTATGATTAAGCTAGATACAAAATTGGTATAAGAAACTTTTTTGTTTGTGGAATAAAGAATAAGTGATTCGAGTACTAAAAATCTACCAAGGTATAAATACCTTATACGTTCTAGATTGATTTAAACATTGGTGATATTATTATTTTAGATATTGAACTAATAAAATTTATTATAATTTTTGAAGTGTTATTTTTAATAATTTATTGATTTATTTTAAAGTTAAAGTATTTTATTAATGTATATTTAGATTAATTTTAATTGTTGAACGAAATAATAATTTAAACTTAATATATACATTTTTTCTATAAATTAAGTAGAAATTTTAAAATAGGTTTGAAATTATAAATTTAGATTGTTAAAATTGATATATGAAAATTATAAATTTTAAAATAGCTTAGGAATTATAAATTTAGATTGTTAAAATTGATATATGAAAATTATATGGCATATTTTTATTGCTAAAAATTATGATTTTATTTTATACAAAGACTACAAAAATGTATTATTTAATGAAAAAAATCAATTTAAAAAACTCAAATCCATTATGTGACGTGACTGATATACATAAACGTAAAAGACTATACACTCAAAATTTAAGCCTAAATTGCTTACATGACCATTTTTCATAATACTAATTAAAAATTTTAATATATATAAAAGACTATACATTCAAAATTTCAACATAAAGGGGGTATATACCTTTTTTGATAGTCTTTAGATTAGAATCAAAAAATCCAAAAAAAAGGCTATTTTAGCATATTTTCTTAATCTCTGTTAAGAAATTTTACCCCTTTCAGATTGACTTTTTAGGTGTTAAAGCTATATAGCATTTATTTATTTTTTTGGATTCATCAGAGTATTTCTATTGTGTGATATACGTGATATTTATAATTATGAATTACAACCTATAGGGTATTCATCTAAAAAAATATATATATAAAATAGGATGGTGGATAACATCAAATTTAAAAAAAAAAAAAAATACCNNNTTAAAAAAAAAAAAAAATACCGTCGTACAGTCTTCCTTATATTGATCGTAAAAATTTTATTTGGACTACCTGAAAATAAATTTATGGTATTGATATACATAACGATAACATCATTATATCAATATTTTAGGTTTTATAAAATATTATAGCATAGGTACTATTTGGCAAAGATTGAGCATTCAAATCTTAGGTCAAAGATTGAGCCTAGCAAGGCTAAGTAGCTCTCAGAGCATATATAGCATTACAACTGTCCACATCGTTTTCAGAGCCTTGGCATTATTTCAAGTCTAAGGGATTGCCCCGAAAGAAGAACAAAGAAAACTGGGTTTTAAAAATTATTTTAAAATGTACTAAACAGAGAACCGTCTGATAACCATTAAAACCTATTTCCTGTACAGCCAACTTGGCAAGTAACCACTAACACCTCTTTCTTTTACAGTATGCTGCTTATTAAAACTTCGTGCCAAGCGAGCTGGTTGCCTGTTTCAATCGTAAGTTATTTTTCAACAATTATGGAGGTTCCAGAATCAGCGAAGAAATTTGTTAACAGCCCAAGTCTTTAGAGTTTGAAATTTTGAGATATAAATAACGTTTTGAATAATATGTTATCCATTACAAAAAAGACATATGTACTCTCACGCAAATTACATATTTGAAATTTATGTTAAGTAAGTTATATTTTGCTTACAATATCTCTGTCAACTTTTAAATATGCTGTCAGGAGCTCCGAACAAAAAGATTATAAAAGTTCAAACTACAAAATTGACAAAAAAAAATTGTGAGTGTGTCTGAATTCTTAATAAAACGCGGAATCAATCATGGACAACTTCCAGGATTGGAATTTTCGTACATGTGTCAGGACTGCAAAACACTTTAATCATCTGGCTGCACTCTACAGAACAGTAGGTGAGTGTTGTTGGTGGTCGTAGACTCGTAGTGTAGAAAGTTTGTTAACGATGGGAATACAGAGTCAGAACACTAAGTTGGTGGGTTCTGATTCCATGTTTGATAGATCGTCTAATTATTATTCCCTCTGCAAATGAATCCCGCAGATGCAGTGCCTCTTCTGATTTCATTTTTGCGCGTCACACACGACAAAAGTTGCGTTGAATTTCGTAAAACCTAAAATTTCATAGTGTCACGAATTTCGTAAAACCTAAAATTTCATAGTTTTTTTTCGTAAAACTTATAAAAAAAAACTAATACCATATTAACATTTTAGTATTAAGAAATAATTATTTATTAATTTTAAATTTGACAAAATAATATATTGCGTTTAATGTTCTTGACCGGCGATTTATGCAGTGCATTTAACGCTTCTTGAGCTAGCATTCATATAGTTCATGCAGACACGCAAATCTAAACGCAATGCATTGGGATATATTCGTTGGCAAATTCTGGATAAGCCACGAATTGGCTGCATTTACTTTTTGTATATATCTATGCATAGTACGTAGGACCGTGGGATGAATAACCTATACACCTGTCGAATGCACGCACCGATCGACTGTTTAGACATATACATGTCATTTATTACAGGCACGTTAATGCATGGTCCGGAAATGTGCAGGGTGATGGTAGATAGTAGTCGGAAGCAGAAGGTTAAGAAGTGGCGGAGGAGCAGTAAATGTAGAAGCGGAGACAGGAGCAAGGAATGAAATGTGTTCGTTTTTGTGAGAGACATTAACAGATTTTCTCTCTGGTTTGCGGTTTGGGAAGTGGTCGTGTTTCTGGAGCTTGTTCGAGGGTTTGGCCTTCGTTCTGGTCTTTATCGACCACTTAAAACTAGTGCAACCAGTTTCTGGAGCCGGGAAACCGTTTTCTTTCAGAATTTAGCTTGCCAGTTTGTGTTCCTTTCATCCCTGTCTCAGAGCCTTCTCTCAAATTCACCTACAACATGATACAGCGTATCCACCGTTGCCCAAGTTCTTTTGGCTGTGAGAGCCAGGATTGGACGAGCTGCCATTATATCCCTAATGCTCTATGCAGGTTTGAAACCTCTCGTTCGACTCAAATGAGCCATCATATTTAGCCTCAGATGCTACAACTGCTCTTGTTCAGCATCTCACCCCTTTACCAGATTCCGCTATGCATCTACTAGACTGAAAGGAGGAGAAATAGAAGATAGAAACTAAAACCGTGAAAAAACCTACTAAATTTTATGATCAATCTTGATTCTTATGCACCGATCCATGTTAACTCTGGTTTTGTTGTGTTGTGCCTAAAGGTACCAAATTCCTTGAAGTAATGATTTCAATGTTTTTGTATGAATCTACTCCTTGGACTTTTGGCTGTGTTATTAATGTGTGCAATGAATCCAGTAATGTTTAGCTAGGCTATTTGCTATGAGAGAAGATTGTACTAAGATTTATGTGTGTGCCAGATCACAATTTCTTGCTCTACCTGGATGTGCAGGGGGAGAAATGGGATAAGCATCATTCTCTCAAAAGAAGAAAAGAAAAAGAGAAAGGAAAAAGACCTTATTAGCACTAAATTTTAAAAGTGATCCTTCTTGTTTCTCAAAATTCTACGCCATCCTTCTTGTTTTTCCCAATTCCTGTTAGATTTCTTTCTAACTTCAAGGCCGATATTGTTGATCCTTCTTGTTTCTCCAAATTCTGCGTGATCCTTCTTGTTTTTCAAAATTCTGCTAGGTTTCTTTCTAACTTCAAGGTTGGTATTGTTGTGTTTTATCCATGTATTAATATTGATTTTCTCCTTGGTCAAGTGACCAATATGACTTCATCTAGTACTTGTTTTATCGCCAAATTTTGTGCCTATTCTATTCCCAGATTTGGAATTCTTCTTGTGCCTGCTTTATCCAGCAGAGCTGTTTTCTGAGCTTGTTGTTCTTGTCTTTGTTTCACCGTGAAATTGAACTCTGCACTAATTACTTCACTACTAGCTTGATATTTGTTGGGGCTCCATGAACACTGGTGCACATTGTCCTGCTTTCAATAAAATTCTTTCTTATGTCGAGGACGTTGTTTCTTATCATGTGTTTATTTTAACAACGGATTCAAGATGTTTCTGTTTAAATTGGTCTTGTAGAGCTAGTTTTGTAAATTGAAGGGGAAGCCAATGTTATGCCAAGCTTGCTTTTCTTTAGATTTTGAGATAGTTTGGCTGAGTATTTGACAAATTTACATGTGGAATTGTGCAGAGTATGCCTACACACTCAAGGTGAACAAAAAAAGTGACATCTATAGCTTTGGAGTGGTGATCTTGGAGCTGGTGACCGGCAGGTGACCAATAGATCCAAAATTTGGAGAGAACAAAGATCTTGTGAAGTGGGTGTGTAATCAAATAGAGAAAAACAATGAGTTGCATGAAATGTTGGATCCTAAGGTTGTGGATTGCTTCAAGGAGGAAATGGCCATGGTTCTGAAAATAGGACTCCTCTGCACAGGCGCCCTGCCCATCAACAGGCCATCAATGAGGAGGGTAGTAGATATGCTGCAGGAAGCCAATCCCGAGCACAAGGTCAAGGCAACTGCCAAGGATGGAAAATAGTCTCCTTACTATTACGAGGAACCCGCAACTTGCATTGATCGCCATTATGGTAATCAAATTTGGCGTAGACTTTTATTCTTTGCGGGGCCTCTGTATTTACTGGAGGGCTTCTGAATTTGTTTAGGGTTTGTTCATGTATAAGCTTTTGAATCTAAGCCTCATACGAATAGCCAAAATAAGAGCTTGCCCCTGTAACTTTTCGGGCATCATTCACAATGAGAGTAGAATGATTAGAGGTGTGAATGATTAGAGGCTCATGAATGAATAGGCACATGCATCTACCCAGTCGTCGTCCATTGTGCTGCTGTGTTTTTAATAAATCTGCCTACTAAGCTGATGAGTTGTGATGGTCTGGCTAAGATTCAGGGTTTGCTCCCTGTTAAACACCATGTGGGAAGCACAGATATATGTCATCATCGTCATTCATCTACAGTTGTGAGTTGTACCACCTACAAATGTCATTATGGTTTTCTGACTTCTACTGGAATTTAGAAGTTTATAAGTGATGGGTGTTGCTTGGAACCTTGTATATTTGTAAATTTTCAAGTAGAAGTCTGTTAATTTCAAATTACAAAAGTTTTAGGTAGGAACCTCTCACTTTCCAATTTTCAATAAAATATAATGATTGTACCTACAGACTCTCTATTATTATCTTTGGCAGTCAAGATGATTTTATTATTTGCTGCTTAGATTGTCATCACCTGTCGTCATAAGTTGTCATTCGGTGAAACTTGAATTATAATCAAAATGTAACACGAAAATGTTCCATTCTAAAAGTACTGGAAGTATTAAACCATTCCTGGTATTAAATCCCAACCCGATAAGAGAGCAAAATGGAAATTTCGACTTATCCTGCACTTAGAAATGGAACTGACTCATTATGCCCTTCGTTTTACAATCTAGAGGCAAGCCCGTAACACTTTTGTTTCTATCATACATGATACAGTACTGCAGTGAATAGCAACTGCATATATTGGACCGCCAAGTTCTTGAATTGCACTTCTTGCAAAAAGATAAAGTTAACATAACATCAAATGTTCTTTATTTGTGCGGATTCGCAATGAAAACGTTAGAGAACCTTCACCTTTACCAACAAGGAAGATGGATTTTGAGTTTGAGTTTGCGCTTTAAAAAATGATTTAAATGAATAACATATACACCTGTCGAATGCATGTATCGATCAGCTGCTTAGGCATATACATGTCATTTATTACAGGCACCTTAATGCATGGTCGGGAAATGTGCAGGGCAATGGCAGATATTATTATGTTTGTAATCCCGATTAGGCTTAATATTGGACTAATCCGTTGTCTTTGTGGTTTGAACACTTGTCCATTTGATGTTCTTGCACTTGTTCCCGATTGCGGGCCTTTAAATTGCGGCTGAACTAATTCTGTTCCCATGGTTTCTTTCGTTTTCTCAGGCAACGATCTCCGGTGAAGTCTGGTTGTTCTTCTTGGCGGTGTGCAGGGATTTGGATTTTTCAACAATTGGCCATGTCCATCCTCGACTGGTTCAAAGAAGATGGAATTTTCCACCGCTTATGTTTGCTTGGCAAGTTGGTTCTGTTCTAGCTTCTGGGAACAGTATTGTATTAAAGAGGACTGAGCAGACACCATTAACAACTCTCTATGCAGCAAAACTTTTCCACAAGGTATGCTCTAGTACATATAATTCTCATCTTCACGGTGAAGAAAAAAATGTTATCTCATACTAGTACTGCTTCTGCTTGCTTTGGAGTCCTATTCTTAAGGTTTTCTAACTCAAGATTCCATATATTGCTTGAAAATGGGCTTTCAATGGTGCAAAATCTTCACCACTGCTATCAGAAACATTTCAGAAAAAAAGAGAAACTCTCTGTGATGCATAGTCTCTTTGAAACATGAAGCATACTAAGTTGTCAGTTCTCTGGTTCAGTGTACTGGAAATAGAAAGGGTGCATTGTGATGCTACTTAAGAATGAAATTTCTAAGTCTTTTCTTCTAGAGCATGTTTTGATTCTCTCAACGCTAACCCCTACTTTTCCTGGTTTGTAATATGCATGGGTCCAGTATATGACCATCAACATCTTTACCGGTCACCTTGATTACATTTTCCTTGAGTAGTAAGCCTTCTCCTAGTAAAAGTGAGAACAGTAGGTGCATTTTTCATTATTTGGGTAAATTCTTAGAAAATACTTACATACTATTATAAGATTTTCCTCGATATATTTCATGTTTGCCTAAATTTCATGGAAACGATGTGAAGCATTACCAAGTTCGATACAAATGTCTTGAATCGAATATGACAGCTAGTTATTTTTAATGAAATGGGCAAGAGGGAAGTATATGGTTTGAAAGATGAATATGATTAGCTTAATAATAATATGGAGTCTCAGAATAATCACAATATGGAGTCTCCTATAAATGGTATTCTTGTTTTGTTAAGTGTCTTAGATGAAATCATTTCAGAAATCATGAAAATAATTCAGACTAGATGCTAAAATTTTACTTTTGCTGGTGACTTAAATAATTTCAATTCTTTGTGCAGGCTGGACTGCCTCTAGGAGTTCTGAATATCGTTTCAGGATTTGGTCCAACTGCAGGACCTGCAATTGCAAGACATATGGATATTGATAAGGTCTGCGAGAATCTCAAATGTATTCTAATATTTATAAATATAGCTCAAAATATCTCTATTATATTAATTTCACTGTTTTCAGAACTATGAGCAATATTACCAAAACCGAGTAGTAGGATATGGTTCTTGTATGAGCAATGGGAATAGAAGGAAGCTATATCATACCTACGATACAGTGGTAACATAGAGATTCAAGCTCAATGTTCATATATTCAATAAGCTCAGATAAGGAGTAAGTTCTAGTGATTACAACTCTTACATGCCCACAGTATTCCCTTTTTCATTACCATTCCAGTATGTGCGTAATATAACTATGATATACAGTTTAGTAATGACCATAGTTTCCATAACAAGTAAGAGTATCATGTCCAAGTTTTAGTCAAATATGTTAGTTACAAGCATCATAAGATAGTATCATTCCCATTACTAGTCTAATCAATAACCAATATCCCAGTTAAGCATGTCACAAACCAACTAACCTTATCCAATAAGGACCATAGTATCCCAATCACTTAAGTACTAGCATTCCCATTACTTTGATATCATAGTAAGGACCATAAGTATATAACAATTACACGACTACTTGCTTAGCTTACGGAAGGTAAGTGTTTCCAGCTTTGTTGAACTTAGTGTTATGTTGATAAGGTTTGATCATGTTATACAATGCCTATAGTACTCACATTAACCCGATATGCACGATATGATACCACTAGCTACTAGTTCGTATTAATGTACATATATTCCCTAAACATATATGAGATAAGAGTAGAACAGATATGCTTGTGATTGCCATTAGTGTTGGAACGATATCCTTTTTATTGCCATTAGAATGTTGGAACCATATGCTTGTTATGAGCTCTACTACGATATAATGACCTTATCTATACTACCTGTATTAGTTATGAACAAGCTTAGTTCTATCATAGTAACCTAATATAAACCCTTTTGCAATATGCTTAACGCCAACCCTTACTAACAAGACCTTATATCGTATAAAATCAACAGTAATCATATATACCTAATTAGATCGGGTATCATAATGTATTGGTCATATGTTTACACAAAACCAGTGAGTAAGAGACAGGTATTTCCATAATATCTCTTACATATCTTATATCGTGTAAGTGATTATATCGTGTTAGATCTGTGTTAGCCTTTCTTCACGTATTCATATGGCTGTGATTAGACTAGCGATACCTAAGATGGATGAGTAGTATAACCATTGCAGTGATCAGATTACGGTGTTCCAATGATCTCCATGATAACAGTGATTAGTATAATGAAGCTGGTTTGATTCCAGTAAGCATGATTGAGATAGCATAGTTACGACCATTGAACAAGGATACATGGTGATCAAGCTATCATGAAGAATGTTGATATTGAGCTAGATCCTAGGTTTGTAATGACTAACCTTATTCGATCTCTTATTACACTAAGCTAACACACTTGCTTTACTTCACATAGTAATGAAACGACAGCTATCACCATAAGTTGGCATGGATAAACACTGATAAGAGTATCGTTTGTGATATAGTGTTATAACCATTAGTTCTATCAGACCACTTGTATTTACGTAATCTCTATGATTATCAAATATCATAGAGCATTCACCAAGCAAAGTTCCATGCTAGTTACTCGCGTGGTTTCAGACATGGAAGTATCCGCTATTAGAGTAGACCATCGTTCCTCTGAAATTTCATATCGCACAAGGGCTCAAATCTGCAGCGGTACAAGAATTTTCAGCACACTGTACTGCGAGAGTGACAAAGTTATGTATAATCTAATTTTATAAGGACTCTACTTAACGATCTAAATGGAATAATTGTGAGAATGATTTGGTCAAAATCTATGCCCCTGGATACAGTGTAGCAGTCTGGTTATCTTCTGTTATATGGCAAGCTGGTTAATGTCGTAGTTTGTTCTTTCATTCCCTAGTTGATAGTGCATATTATACAACATTTTCATCATTGGATGCAGATTCGAACTTGAGCTGGACTGTAGGACTGAAGCAATTTCCACATCCAGCTATTAAAACTCTCTCTATTGTTGGATCTACGGGGCCTACATTTTTTCTTGCAGCTGCAATGTTCGGGTTTGTGATGCAACTGGGTTCTATAGTTGCTGAAAAGGAGCTTAAACTTCGTCAGGTATGATTTATGTCAATGATATTTTGTTGTCCATAAAAATTTTCTGACGCTATAGGACATATTTCAATAAGATTTGTCTCTTGATTCAAAATTTAAATTGATACAGGAAAATGCTTCTTTTAATTTGAATATCGATTGCATTAAACAACTTTGCAAGCTGGTAAATGCATTGCTATCTAAGTGTCTTTTGGGATCCGACAGGAAATGTTTATTATGGGACTTTATGATTCAGCCTACTGGCTGACTTGGCTGACTTGGGACGGTTTCCTCACACTTGTATCTGTGATTCTCTTACTCCTCTTCGGAATGATGTTCCAGTTCAACTTTTTCCTCAAAAACAGCTTCGTAATTGTGTTGCTTCTATTCTTTCTCTTTCAGTTCAACATGGTGAGTGCATCAACAACTATTCCAAATATTTTCAAACTTGTAGACTTAAGAAGTTGATTTTTTTTTAAATAAAAAGAAGAAATTTCAAATACACATCGAGGTCACCAACATATTTCAAAAAAAAAGAGCGCACATAATGATCATCACATACCATTATGTATTTGGATGCATAAAAATACCTGAAAGTATCTATGATTTTAATTTCTCCGAATAAAAAGAAAATCTTGTATGTATATAGTTAGTCTAGACATTTATATTGAATGCCCACATGTTACTGTGTTACCATTCAAATAGCAAACACGAAATTAAAAACACAGGTTTCACTTTGCAGAGATGAATGGCCTTTAAACACTCTGAACTTTGAAATCTAACCATAAAACATTAGAGCTTGAAGCGAACACTTGCCTGGAAGCGTGGGGCTGATATGCACTGCCTAGAAAACCCGTTGTCTCCACTGTAATTGTTCGCTCAATTACATAGATGCACTGTAATTGTTTTGGCAAGTTATAGAGATGCAACAACATCTAGATCGATATTTATTTCCAAAGATCGGACATTGTAGCTAAGTAAATGCAAATTTATTTTCATGATATTTATTGTCATTTATTAAAGACTGTTCGCTGGACAAGGCATTTAAATCCCTAATCTTGAATTTCTGTAATGTATTTAATTTCTCATTAAGTTAGTAAGACGGTGGGATTACAACTGCAGAATAAGCGTCTATTTCGTAAGATTACCTTTAACGCCCCCTGCTTGGATGAGGATTGGATTAGAATCTCGCACAGAAGCTGATGCAGCACAATAAATACGGGAGGAGGCGGTGGGTTTTTTTTATATACATTCAAAGTATTCAATAGTTATCTGATGATTGTTGATGGTTATCAAATATCGGCTGAATGTCAGCTGTCAAATCATAGTGAAAGCATTTATCAAAGCATTATCGAAGCAGGCTTGATACATTATGAAACTATAGGGAAATCATTTATCAAAGCAGCAAGAATTGGCCTGGGAAGAAGCGAAGCCGGCAATAAGACTTCAAACTTCCTAGCCAATCAAATTGTGACAAATCCATTAAATTTTTATTAAAAAAATTACGTATATAAATTTCCTATGTTAAACATTAGCATTTTTACAAAAATTTCGAAGTCAACCTTCAACTAATTGAAAGTCAGCGATGAACTCATCGCTATAGTCCCCTGCCCTTGGCCTTCCGGCAGGGACTAATAAAAGGGTATGACCCCTTTTAAAATTTACCCCCCTTTTCTTAGCTCGAATTTTGTTGAGTCTACGTAAAATTTTCTGGAGTGAAGGATTTTGGCACATGTGTTTTTTCCAGAACATGATTTTCTTAAGCTTCGTTGTCAAATACATTCCTACATGTCAATAAATGGCCTCATTTTTCCACATTCATGTATAAAAATTCCTACATGAACTTTCGACAATTGATTTTTTTTTTATAAACTTTTTTTTTTGCCAAAATTTTGATGTGGCATGTCAAGTACACATGATTATGATCAATTTGAGACCTTGTTGTATTTTTGGCCTTAGGACCTCATGCATTAGGATTCGTGCATTGCCTCGAAAAATGTGGAGATGTTGTGAATTGTGAAACTACCATGTATGAGAACTATAAAATGAATAATGCACCAAGGAAAATAATATGCATACAACCTCTAGAGACATGACCATGTAGGAAATGACATAGGTGTGCAATACCATGGGTGGACTATCCTTACAAAGTGCGGTCACCCCTATAATACAAAACAATCGCTCCATAAAACCATGTGTCCTAATAGATCCACCCTAAGACCTCCAATCCTATCCAAGACGAAAGGCGATGCGAATGGGTACTAGAAGGACTGGGCATGACTGACCTCCAAGGTCTAGAATTCTATAATACAATATCGTCCACATGGCCTACAAGGATTTAACTGTTGAAATGTTGTTCAATACTGAGAGGGGGGGTGAATCAGTATTACTTATTTTTCACAATTTTAAACAATTTTAATTATTAAACTTATTAACCATAATTATTGATCAACAATAAAGTAAAATACACAGAATTTTAAATGTAGCATTGATACAATTTGTATTTCTTTTACAAGCTACAACTTGTAGGAGACACCAATCCCATTTTTTCAAGCACCAACTTGAGGAACCTGCAACTCCTTGTAAATCAGGTTCCAACATATAGAGGACTCTAATCCTCTATTTTCAAGCAACAAATTGAGGAAGATGCAACTCTCTGTTGTTCAGGCTCTAAACTATAGAGGACTCCAATCCTCCCTTGCTCCTCCCTTCCAACCCCACTTCATGTGTGTGTTTCAGGTTCAAATTCTTTCTTGGACTCTGCCTATGTTTTGATCTTCCGAGTTTTCTCCTAGAGACCCACTCTTATTCACCATATTTATTTTTTTATATAGTCTCCTAGAAGGTGTATGATATTGAAACAATGTGTCTCTTTGTAAAAGAGAAAATGAACCAATGTACCTTTTCAGTTTAATAATACAATAACAATAATGTTGTCATTTTCATTAACAACGAATTTTCTCCTTTGTTTATTACTCTATGCAAAAATCCCTTCAATTTCAGTTTGTAACTTGTTTGACTTATCTTCATAGTTATCTTGAACAGGTCCTTTATGATTTGATCACAGACATGGATCGAATCCTCC
Source organism: Picea abies (assembly GCA_900067695.1). Classification (NCBI taxonomy): domain Eukaryota; kingdom Viridiplantae; phylum Streptophyta; class Pinopsida; order Pinales; family Pinaceae; genus Picea; species Picea abies. Next base: position 6,722 of record CBVK0103180395.1, on the reverse strand, counting down.
ATTTCGATCATATGCTACCACTACGTCCTCGATTCTTCAATAGATTGGATTCAAGCTTTAATTTTATCTTTGTTCCCTTTGATGTATCAAAAATTGGGTAGGTGCTAATTTTGTGGCCCCTTTTCCCATAGGACCAATCATTGTAACTAATGGATAAACACACAAGGCACGAGGAACGTTCTTATACTTAAGCCCGAAGTGTAACATTCAAATCCATTGAGCACATATATACTAACCTATTCTTTGAGGACACTTGCGAGTAAGTGATCCGGTTATGGCACATTATAATTATGCTTTGATTAAGAGTTATATTATGATATCATTGTGATTATATATTAATTTCTAGATGTATATATTTTGACAGTTATTATTGATAAGTTCTCCTGAGTGTGTAAGATACATGACAGGTTGAGGATGTCGATGGCCTCAACAAACCTCCTTGGACTTTGGATTGAGTTAGGGAGTGGACTTGTATTTGGTTTTAGTATTTGATTTACACGCATGTGATTTATGTGATGATTTTAGTATGGATATTATGCATATGGATTATTGACATTTACCTTGTCAGTGGATACAGGCTTGGTGATGCTTACTAATGTGACTCACATAAGGAGTAAAGGGGTCATACACAGAAACTAAATAGATGAGGGAGAGGTGTGGTAGTGTCCCTGTCATAGCCTACTAGCACTACCTCCATGACCTGAATGCATGGTTAACGATTATCTCATTCCGAGAGGTCCACGATGTCATGAGGGAAGACTAAGACAGTCGCTCACGAAGAATTCTAAGAGGTGTGCAATAAGGCAAAATCCTTATTCCTTAGACAACCCTTAGTCTCTCAGAAGGTCGACCAAGTGTAGTGTTGACTCCAAGTGTCGGAAAAACTTCCAAACTAGTCAAAGGCGACTGGCACCCTTGGAGCACAAAAGTGTGTCTTGAAGGGAACGTCACACAAGCAAAATGTGAGTCAATAAAAATATAGAAGGAATAGGAAATAAATAAAGTATTTAGACTTTGATAGAAAAGAGCATGCACATGATTATTAAATTATAAACAACAAAATAACAAAGAGTCCAAGTCTAAATATGTTTGAATAAGTAAAACAAAGAAAGGGAATAAAGGGGATTTAGACTATTAAGTTAAGTAAATGAAGAAATAAGAATAAGTGGGTAGATGCACATGTGTGCATGAAAATAATAAATGGATTTTTAAATAAAATAAAATAAAAACATGAGAGAATAGGTGGTCCTCATAGAGTAGCATCTTGAGTCAATCTACCACTAATCCTAACTAAAAGAATATTCATAATCCAACTCAAACTCAAATCTAGTTAGGGGACACAAAATAAATGAAAGATTAGGGAACTAAGAGACAACTAAGATAAAAAAATAGGAACAAATGGGGAATGTGAAGGAAAATGCCTAATTAATCAAAATAAAAGAGATTTTACTTGTGCAACTTTGGGAGAGTGTGACATGTGGTGTGGGTGAATAATCATTTATTTAAATTATTAAAAAAATTGTTTATTGTGCATGAGAGGACATTTGTCATTGAGAAATTTTCTTTAAAATAAATGGATAGGAAGGGATATGGGGGATCACTTGGGAAAGTATTGTTATGCGGTCAATTTTTTATGAACTAGTTTACTTGTTGAGAGTTGGGTTCCAAAACTTGGTAAAGAGTGGAAGCCCTTCCTTGTGAGGGAAAGTTTTGGTGTTATTGATTTATGGTTTTGTGTGTGGCCCCTTTGTGACTCGAGGGGCTAAGGGGAAGAAGAGTACCCCGAGCATTGGTTTGGAGGTATCGGTGAAATCCTTGGATTGGAAAGCGAAGGAATTGGATGAAAGTCCAAGTGGAGCTCTTCAACAATGACATTCTCATCAACAACATGTTTATTGGTTATCGTATTAATATTGTCGACTAATTACTATTATCTAAATTTTGATTGTATTGAAATCATTTTTTTTAATTATAATGATAGTAGATCATAATTTTTTTTATTATATATGTATATGCAATATCTATGTGTAGACAGATTGTTATAAAAAATATATTAAAATAGTACTAAATTTAATGAATTTTCTAATATTAAACGCACCAAATGATTGTTGGTATAACATATAATAATTGACTGTGATCCATGCATTTTGTTCTATATTATCTTGCGAAATGACGGGAAATAAGTCGATGGAAAATGATACAAAAATCCTATTCGATCTTCTATTTAGCATAGAATTATTAGAATTCCTGTTAACAGAGGTGTGTAATAATCCCTTATACATTCGACTGAATTTCATTCTTGTTCGGCTTGAAGCCATTACAACATACTCATATGATCTTTATTCATGCCATTATGAGATTTGAACCCGAGTGAAAAGGATAACAATCATTCCTCACACTCATCCAAGCTACACTCAATTAACACTTATCACCATGCTCTTATTGACCTTAATAAACAAATTTTAATTATATAAAAAACAAAACAAAATTGAATATTTAATCCTCTAATATCTACTAATGTTCTTTTCGCGCTATTCATAAGTAAACTTCGTTGATAACACTCTTGGTGAATTCATCAGTCTTAAATTGTGGGGTGCATGCTCAAAACATTGTTAATATCTGCACCTCACATAAGCTTAAAAACAGTTAAATTATTTCAACATTGATTTGATTCTAGTTTGATTGGTCGAGATATATATTCCTTGTTATCAATTATTAATTATTTCTTCTCTTTTAGTAGGTGGAATTTTGAATTTAATAACATATTTGACTAATCTTTTACCTTACTTTAACCTTACAAATAAAGATTAGGAATCAACTTTACCTACTATGTTTCCATTATAATTATCATAAGTATAATTGTAGCTATACATGTCAATATTGTAATATGAAAACATATAATAATATAATTGAGGTAGGGGAAGTGTTTAAGATTCTTAGTTACAACCTTGATTTTTATAATTATCAATGTTATGAATAATATGAATTGTTATTGAACAATGATTGAAGAATGTGTCAATTATGTATCATATTATAAAATACTCTTTCAAGTTTATGTAATATTTTAATTTATCAAAGTTGTAGAGATTGTAATGGAGTTTATTACTTGGATATATTAAACGTGAGGAAGGTATTGTTAATGAGTCTAATCTTTATAGGCGATTATGTCATGGAACTCATTATTGTTTGTTAATCATTAATGTTACATTAGTAATAAATTAAAGAGTTCATGTTAACGCTCAACAGATAAGTGTAAATTTTATGTTGATGTTTCTTAATGGTAAAGGTTTTGCATATATATATAATTATCATGAAGAATATAATAGATTGTGATTTGTTTCAGAATGTTGCATAGGTGGTACATTTTTGTTACTATACTGTTGGAATTTTAGTTGTGAAATTAGTCTAAGTCGACTTATGGAATAGATATCTTCTCATTCCTCAGAACGACCGCCAGTCCTGAGACCTTAAATGGTCAAAATCAATCAGATGAATCCTGGACTTGAGCGTCAATTATGTGTCTTGAATATCCTAACCTTGCAGGGTAGGATTTGGGTGAGTAAACAATACTTATTCTTACTCCTTTGTGTAATTGAATGATAAATATTTTACAAGCTAGATTTATAAATTTCTATTGATGATTGTATTATGATTTTTTATTAAAGTGATGTTGATTAAGAGTAATGTAATGTTAATTTAATAGATCTTTTACTTGTTATTATCTTATATTTTAGATTGAAATGTTAATGTACTTATCGTATCATATTTGTCTTAACCTGTGTGTTCAAAAACAAATTACTACTTGTTGTATTCCCTTACATAGTGATGTTACAGAGGTGACATTACATATGGTATTAGAGTGGGTTCAACTCTACGATAGTGGATCCATTACACCTTCCACTGTTCTGTTTTATAGTTAAAGATGTATCGCTAATACAATTTTGGATTTGTTCATGACAGTTATCATGGTCAGAGGATGAAGGATGAGTAGACGACACGGTGCAGGGGTAAGAGGTATGCTTCCTCCAAGAGCATTCACGCAAGAGGGATAAAATCCACATGAAGAGGAGAAGACTACTGAGAAGGAGTAGGTTGTTGTGGGAGATGTGGTAGGTATGATGAGATCCTTCCAGAGGATGTCATAGCCATTGATCAACCACATGGATCGAGATGAGGGCATATATTATGTGCCCAATGAGGGTTCACAACGCACTCCAATAGGCAGTAGTAGTATACACAGAGAACTCGCGAAAGTGAAATTTCCCAAGTTCTGGGGTGACACAAACAGCTTAGCCATCGAGGCATGGTTGGAGAACATGGTGATGTGCTTTGCACTACGCTATTACACCTCCAACATGAAATTTTGCATGGCGGTCTTTCAATTGAAAGGGATTTCTCTTATTCGGTGGAAGAAACTCTTACCTCAACTAAACATGGCCATTGAAGACGTGTCATGGGAATTGTTCAAGAAATGATTCCAGGAGAGGTACTTGTCTGATGAATTCATTGAGTGCAAGATTAATGAGTTCAATGCCTTATGATAGGGTATTCCTATGGTACTGGAGTATGAGTTTAGGTACACAAAGCTACTTAGATATGCTTCACATCTGAACACTGAGAAATTAAAGTTTAACAAGTTTGTGTTCGGCCTCAACTTCAACATCCGTGCGAAAGTGATGATATTGATGCCTCAGACGTTGCACGATGTAGTTCAGAAGACCCTCATTGACAAGGAAGAGTTGAATAGTAGGGGCCATGGAAGGACTCCTTCTAGACAGACACGACAAGTGCCACCTAGAGAACTGCAACATCAAACACCAAACAAACAGACTTCTGGGCACTGTGATACACCCAGAGGACCTGTATTCTCAACACCGCATCGACATAATCCTCATTGGAGGACTCCTTACAAGGAACCACAGTAGCAGAAGTAGCATCATCCGCAGAAAAAACAACATTTTAGATCTGGTCCGCAGAATAGACCAATACAACAAACTCTTAGGCCAATAGCTACTACTTCTAGGACAAGGAGCACCAGACCAAAGAATGGATGTTGGACATGTGGAGAGCCAAATTATTAGAGAGACTATCCTATTGATAAGGAAAGAGTTGTAATATCATCATGACCTATGACAATTGGATATTTGGGCAAGGCCCACAGGATACATGCAACGGTGAAAAATTGTCAGGCCGAGTATCAGTCCACTGTGCTTGCGACATCAAGTATGATCTTTGATCAACATTATAGTATTTTAATAGATCCAGGAGCTATTCAAAGTTTTATATCTAGTGTTTCTCTTAAAATAATTAAGGTGAAGGCATTCGAACAAGATGAGTTTAGACATGTGGAGATGGCATCTAGTGCCAAGAAAACGTTTAGAGGAAAATTTAAGGATTGTAACATTAACTTGGGTGAATTCATGACAAGTGTAAACATGCATGTTACAATCTTTGGATCTTATGATATAGTGAGCGGAATGGAATGGTAAGAATTGAATGATGTGATACTTAACTGCAAGACAAAATGATTACGTTTAAAATATGACTTGGGACATATTATCGTACAATCTATACTTTCCCAAAGCCTAGAAGCAAGTAGGATGATATTTGCGTAACACAAGCGTAATCCTATCACTGTCACCCCAACATGATACCCTTTTCTATTTAGGAGGAAAGACCTACTCCAAGGGAGACGTCCCTAGACCTAGTGGGTTGATTAAGGGAAATAAATAGTAAGTAAACCACCCCTCTCTCTATGTCACTCAAGTCAAGTTTAAGTCTTGAAAGGATGAAGTGAAAGGAATATAAATTTCACCTTCCCTTTACCAATACAACTAACCTCTGTGTTTTTTTATTACATCTTTAATAATTTTCAATTTTATTTTATTTTATTGAACGTATGTTATTTTACTATGTTTTTATAGATTGAAGATGATGAGGGTTGACAAGATTAGGAAAGAAATGGAAACATTTCAATCAACTTTTAATGTCAAATTCATTTCATTTCTTGACATGTAGAATTTTTTTCTTGCTATGTTATACACAAAGTTGACATTTCCCTAGGGTGGCAATGTATCGCTTATTTATAGGAAATTCAATCAACTTATGATATATCAAATTCATTTCATTTCCTTAAATGTGTAGATATTTTTTCATTCTATGGCGTATAGAAAGTTGATATTTCCCTAGGGTGGCAATGTACCACTTATTTATAGGCATACAAAATACATAGTTGTTTTATGATTTAATTTAAAATTATATCATTGTATTTATATATACATGTTTTTTTTTTCCATGGTTTGAAATTGATTTAATTTTAATGGGGTATTTCATGTGTGTGTGTGTTTGTTTCTCTCATGATTAGTACACTATAAAATAGACTTATACTAGTAATCAGTACACTCAATATTTAAATATTATAAAAATAATAATTAGTAATTAATAATTAAATAATTAATAATAATGAAAATAATAACAATAATTAGTATTATTGTTATTGTTAAATTAGTTATTAATAAAAATAATTAAATCATTAATACCAATTATGTCACAAATGCTAAAATTATGTAATTTTCACATTAAGAAGGAACAAAATGTATATATTACGATGTTAAGAACCAAACATCAATATAGCATGGAAAAACCTCAGGAAAAGTACTCAACATCTTGAAACAGAGATAATTTCAGATAACAAGCCTCTTTGAGGGGGCAACCTCCTTTTA
>CBVK0103180381.1:0-12807 GCA_900067695.1 Picea abies | reverse complement strand
ATATATATATATATATATATATATATATATATATATATATATATATATATATATACTTTGACAATGTGCTTCAATTTTCCCTTTCAATTTACATTTACATAAATAGTGAAGTATACAATACGATATACATACCTAAACATCTAGTTAGTTTACATTTTCATTTGGTTGTTAATCATGAATAAATGCAAAAAGGGGATGCTTTTAGTACTCAAATGCAAACACCCCTGAATTTAAAACTACAAGAAGCATACTCATGGATGGCATTTCTTCTCTTACATCATTTAATTTACACAAGAAGAAGATCATACACAAGTAGGGATCATCATAACCTTGTATCCATCCCAAAGTGTAATGGAAACCAAACCAATTATCAATTTTCTCATTATGAATGAGAAGCACATAGGAAAAGAAAGCTAGGTTGAGTTCACCACTCAAATTTAAGTGAACATATAAATAGCGCAGGGATGCAAGGATACCAACACCATCCTTGTAAACACCCATACCAAAACTAATTTCATAATGGAAACATAATGCTATAAGATAACCATCATTAGTATTGTAATCACTTAAAACCAAAATGATTTCAGAATGGAAATTCATGGGCTACACGGTTTCTTTCATTGGCATGTTATTTTCCCATTTCAAATAAATTTTCTCAACAAATTTGCAAGGTTTATCGTCACCAATGATGGATTTAACCACCCCCTACTAGATCTATTTCATAGCTGGAAAAAAATGTGATAAGGCTTATTGCATTATGTTCAACAACAAGCATGCACAATAACTTTTACAAAGGGAAAAAACAAAGGTTTTACTGATTTCTATTTAAGGTTGGAAAACATCGCTTCACACTATTAGGATTTGGTGACAACGAATTCTCAAGAATAGATTTAGATCTTATCATTCTGTGTTGGTTACAACCAAATAGATTAAGTTAGAATATGGATAAGGATTGCATTTATTATTCAGTTTCTTGTCAATGTATATAAACACATGTAAACCCATAGAGACAAAAACCACTGTGAGAGACTGAGTGTGAGTGAGTTGATGTAATATCCATGATATGAATAATAAAACAATCGATGCCTATTCTTGGTGGGTGTAGCCCAACGTTTGGGTGAACCACGTGAAATCCCTATGTTTCTATTATCTGTGTGTGATTGTTAATTATCTTTGTGAATTGTAATTTCCGCATTGACAATTGTAATAAGTGGTATCAGAGCTTGGTTAGAGCTGATTGGAAGAGCTTCAAATTATCAAAAAAACCGAAAAAGTAAGGTGCGTATATTTATACATTGCTGCAGATCCCTCCTCTGAAAAGGTGCAGCGACATACTACTCAACCTTAAGCTAGTGAAAAATTGCAGAAATTTCCGCCACTGAAGATTAAAGCAAAATGCGTAGATCTTGAACGATCACCGCACTCCAAGTGTGCGAGAGGTGCGGACGTCGCGCGGTCAAGTAGTGTGAGGTGTCGCGGCCACTCCATTAAATAAAACGGACACGCAGATCTCATTTAATGTATTCGCATACTTTATGACATGGCATAAAACAAAGTCGTGATCTCCTTTAAATTGATTCTAATGGTTTTCTAGTTTGAAATATAAAGCATGGTCATGAAGTATGAAAATAGTCGTGGGTGAATTAAAGTAAAAAGGGTTTAAGGTATGACATCATAAGGCATATTTAAATAATAATTTAACTATTATTTTTAAAAGGGAGTTTTATTTGTACTTAATAAAAGGTTTTTTATTAAGATATAAAAATATTTTTATATATTTAAAAAAAAAAAATCACCATTGATTTTGGGTTCAATCTTTTGAGTATTAGGTTATATTATTTTAAAAATGTTTTAGGTTTTATAAGCAGTAGATATTAGGAGTTTTTTTGTGTAAATGGCTAAGATGCAGAGTTTGAAGTTTGAAGTTGAAAAGTTCAACGGTAAAAACAACTTTAAGCTTTGGAAGCTCAAGATGCACGATTTACTCGTGCAACAAGGCGTGGTGAAGGTGCTTTTGGGAAAAACAAAGCAACCCGCAACCATAACAGATGATGACTAGGATGAAATGGATGCGAGAGCACTGAGTGCCATATCACTGTGTTTGGTCGATGATGTTATGTTCAATATTGTCTCGGAAAAGACAACAGTCGGTTTGTGGACGAAGTTGGAAAGTCTATATATGACAAAATCCTTGACAAGTAGAATCTACTTGAAGAGACAGTTGTACAGTTTGCGGATGAAAGAAAGTACAAAAGTTGTTGACCATTTAAATAATTTCAATACCCTTATAGTTCAATTGACTAGTATGGAAGTTAAATTCGAAGATGAGGATAAGGCTATTACACTATTGTGTTTGTTGCCTGAGTCTTGGGATAATCTAGTTACCTCTATTAGCTTTAGCTCAACAGAAGTTTTAGATTATGACTCTGTTGTGGGAGCTTTGTTGGCTAAGAAGATGAGGAGAAAATCTAGTAAAGAAACCTTAACTTCAGAGGCGATGTTGGTCAGAGGTCGAACTAAAGAGAAGAATGAGAGAATTTTTTCTCGATCTAAGTCAAGACACAGAAAGGGTAAAATAAAATTCCGGTATTGTGGCAAAATAGGACATCTCAAGAAAGATTGTTGGAAGAGAAAGAAATCTGAGGAAAACTCTACGAAGGAAGAAAATTTGGTTGTAACAAATTCAGGTATGATTGATCAAGTTTTATCCATTTCTAGTAATTTAGAATATCAAGAAGAATGGCAGTTAGATTCAGGTGCCTCCCACCACATGTGCTCACATAGAAATTGGTTCATTTCTTACCAATCTGTTGATGAGGGTGTAGTGTTTATGGGAAATGGTGTTCGCTGTAAAACTGTTGGGGTTGACAGTATTAGAATCAAGATGTTCGATGGTATTGTTAGGGAATTAATGGATGTTAGATACGTACCTTATCTTAAATCAAATTTGATTTCATTAGGAGTGTTGGATTATTGTGGATATAAGTATACAAGTCAAGGTGGAGCTCTCACATTGTTGAAAGGGAATTTAGTAGTGATGAAGGAAACAAAGGTTGATAACCTTTATAAGTTGGAAGGCAGTGCTGAAGTAGCATCTGAAGTGACAGATGTATCTTCTTGTTTATGGCAGAAGCATCAAGGTCATAAGAGCAAGAAAGAATTGCAGGTATTGGTAAGCGGTAAATCATTTAGAGACTTAAAATTTTTGTTTATGAATTCTTGTTTGTTTTATATCTTTGCAAGTTATGATGATGGTATAAAGGGATGTTGTGTGTGGGATCCTACTTCTCACAAGGTCATCATTGATAGAGATATTGTATGTATGGAACAATCAAAAGGGTTGATTCAAGATTGCAATGGTAAATTTGTTTGCATGCTAGACAATTCATTGTATGGCCTATTGGTACCCAGGGAAATATACAAGATGTTTGAATCCTTCATAGTGAGTCATAATTTTTCAAATGGTAGGAATGACTATATGGTTTATAGTACATTCACAATCTTGATGTTATTTGTTGATGATATGCTCGAGGCAAGCCAAAACATGGATAAAATCAGTAAGAAAATGACTCAGGTGGACAGAAAAATTCAGATGAGGGATCAAGGAGCAGAAAAACAAATTAAGGGCATGGATGTACACAAAGATGGTAATGGTAAGTTGTGGTTGGAGTTTAGTATGAACATTGTAAAACCAGTTTTTATCCCTTTTGTTTTCCATTATAAGTTTTCTTCAAGAATAAGGCATGTCTATAAAGAAGAAAAGGTTATGTCTCATGTAAATTCAGTAGGAGGTATATTGTATGTGATGAAATGGTTAATATCAGATGTTTCACATGCTAATGATGTTGTCAGATACGTGACAAATTCAGGTGTTGTAGTGAAATGGGTGCTTCAGCGTTTGAGAAGCACAAATGTCACCTATAATGGTTACACTGAGATGGTATGTGATAATTGTAATGTATGTTGTAATACATGTGTCTTGGATAAGAGGAGACCTATCACTAAATGTGTCTCACAACACAGTTGTGAAATGCATGTTGGAGGTGGAGTGACCCCTCAGGAAATCCAAACTCGTGCAAGTCACACAAGCAAGATCATGAAACCAATTTTATTAGAGAAGATGCAGTGGTGCTTGGCTTCTCTTGGCTTGCAGCAAAGGTGATGAACAAAAGGAAGGAGCAAGGTATCATGTTAATTGTTGTCAAGGTGGAGATTGTTGGAATTTGGTGACAACGAATTCTCAAGAATAGATTTAGATCCTATCATTTTGCATTGGTTACAACCAAATAGACCAAGTTAGAATATGGATAGGGATTGCATTTATTATTTACTTTCTTGTAAATGTATATAAATACATGTAAGCCCGTAGAGGCAAAAACGATTGTGAGAGACTAAGTGTGAGTGAGATGATGTAATCTCCATGATCTGAAGAATAAGACAACCGATGCCTATACTTAGTGGACGTAGCCCAACGTTTAAGTGAACCACATGAAATCCCTGTGTTTCTATTATCTATGTGTGATTATTAATTATCTTTGTGAATTGTGATTTCCACATTGACAATTCTAACACACACAAATATTTGAATCTTTATCAATCATATCACAAAGGCAAAGCATGCTAAAACTTCACCACCATTTTCCTTCATAAAAAGTATTCCTCTCATGACATGAACTATAGGAAAAGGCTGCCCATTTTATGGGCATGATTCACTGCACCCAAAATGCTCCTCTTGAGTTCAAACACGAGAAAAGATTAATGTACTAAGGCTGGCAATGATTTTCTCTTTCAATATGCTATGTCGAACACCAATACAAGAGAACATAAGCTAAAAGAATTAGGCAATGGTGTTTTCTCTTCCATCGATTCACCATACAATACAATAATTATGGGGGTTCTAACTTTAAATCGCCATTAACATTAAACAACTCCAAAAAACAATGTATTTGGTTCAAGCATTTCGCGACTACCCAAATAATTATATATATGCAATCATATATTAAATTCTCCCTTCAACTTGGGGCACTTTTAAGCATACCATTGTGACTTTACATGTATGATTAGAAGTTTTAAAATCATAATACTTCCATTATAAGCTCCCTTAAGCTATAACCACTATACTTAGTTTGATAACTACTTTATATATATATGATTAGAATTTTTAAAATGATAATACTCCATTATAAGCTCCCTTAAGATACAACCACTATACTTAGTTTGATTGAAGGATTTAAAGGAAAACTACAACCCTTACACTACAACTATTTTCCATAATCGATTGAGTAATTTAAAATACACTACAACCATTACAAGATGTTTATTATGAGAGTTAAGTCACGCTAGCACTGTTATAAAGGAATTCGAGTTGTCTACAAGATAACAATTCCATCAAGATCCCACCAATTTGATTTGTGTGTCAGTTGACCAATTCATATATCAACAAAATAAATGTTTAAAGGCAATAGTTCAATTGCTACAAGAGATTACCTATATTCTAATTTCACACAAACTAAAATTGTAATTAGATATGTGCAAAACCAGATTATAAAATAATTTAAATGTGAATACCAATGAAATTGTACCTAACAAATGGTTAGTTTCTTCAAATTGAGTAATGCTCTATCCACTGGTTCCAAGTCCCTTGTAATTGCCAATTTTCATGGTGTCAACTAGTTTCCTCCCATCCATACTCAAGGAAAAAAAAAATCCAAGAGACCCCTGATCTTTGTGGGCTCATAACCAATTTTGATTGTAGAATGTACTTGACAACCAGGTTAGTAAAGCTAATTCTCCCTCCATAATCTAGTTATCATCCTTCTAAATCATTAATGTTGGCAGAATTTCTATAGCATTTATGTACTCTCCATGTTAACCCCCCAAACTAAATATTTCCCCATTAGACTCGAATGAGGCTAACCACCTCACCCCTCCCCCATGAAAAATTAGGATTTTTCTCTTAATTGTATTTATTTAATCCCTATTATTCATCACTCTCCTCGGAGTGTCGTTTTCCCCTTTTTTCTTAATTAAACATTTTTTTCTTAAATAGTAATTCTCTTTTTTAGGTAAAATAATAATATTTGAAGAGCCCCCCTAAAAGTGGGTAATTACTTTAAGGATTAATTCCACCATGGGATTTAAAAAAAAAATCATTAGCTTAATTGGGAATTTGGAAGAATAGTTGTTGGGGAGTAAGGTCATCCCACCTTATTGCATGCCCCCCAACCATAAGAACTATATATTCTACAATTTACTACAATTTAGAGACTCTGCACCTATATTGTGACTCCACATCTTCACTAAGAGTTTATTGGTTATGGCCCAAGCCCTTTTGTCGGAAAGTAAAGACTTTTCCTTATTTCCTACACATGCAATAATCCCACACATTTTACAAAGATCAATATCATGTAAGAATAATAATAATATATTTCTTAATATTACTAGTTACCTTCCACGGATATTCAATTTTTTTTGTAAGCTATCCTTAGTCTTTATATTAGCATAGAAATATTGTACAAAAACTTCCATGCTAGTCTACCACTAGGGAAACCAAACCAATAGCAATGCATCAACTTGTCTATGATTTTGTGAAACTTAATATTTTTAAAAATGAAAAACTTAAAATAACAAATCCTAGGATTGTCTGCTATGAAGTATTATAGCTTCTGCCTATCATAAAAAAGAATCTTATGAGGTGGGGAAATAACACTCAGACCTCTCAAACTAAACAACATACTAAGTAAAGAAAAAAACATGATAATTTAAGCAATAGGTGGGAGATCCTTAGCCACAGGAACCTGAGGTTGAGGAAAATCCAAGTTGTTCAGGTCCAAACCAAGAAGCTTGTCTGCTAGAAAGTTCATTTTGTGACCTGTCAGTTTTATCTACAATTTCATATCATCCATCTATAGAAGAATATCTCGGTGTGTCTCATGCCTTTCGACTAAGAATCGACCCATCAACATCTTGATATGCCAGTAAATGTCTATGGTTTTCAAGTACTAGAATTCTCAAGCTCGTGTGGTGCCCAGGTCTGGAATCCAAGAACTAGTGGTGCACACAACTTCATCATCTAGAATGAAGCACATAAGAACTCTTATATCTCCCTATGTTAGGTCGATTTCAACCCTGACCTCTGGAGGGGTGTGAATTTGATAAGCTTTGGTCGAATCATCAACTTTTGAAACAAGTCGTGGACTTGAATTGCCTCTAGAGCGATCGGAAGAACTGCCCTTGGAACAACAAGAAGAACAACTCTGAACCATGGTTGGAGATGGGGAGAAGAAGAAACAAGGGACATCGAGCTAGGGTATATGTCTGGGTTCAGAGGGGGGCGAGGGAGCATGATGGTGTAGAGGGAGAAGAGGGAAGATGGAGGAGTGAAACATGAGAGGAGGCCTTGGGGGGGAGTTTAAGAAGAGGCCATCTCATCGATGAAATTGAAAACAAATCCCATAATGATCCATTAGAAAAGTCGTAAGTATCATAATTTTAGGTGAGGGATCTTCTAGAGTCTAAGACGTGGGAAGGACAAGCCAAGAGATCCAAATGTACCAGAGGAGTGTCATCGGTTTGGATTCGATAGTGGAATGATGTCGAGTGAAGGAGGTCATGTGGAGTGAATTGGTGAAGAGATCATGGTGCATGCAGTGGATTAATGAGGGTGCTCGAGTGGGCTGGCGACGATGGTCATGGGTGACAAGTGGTGTCTCTCCTTAGGGAGCAACCCCACTATCGATCATTTCCCTATCATGCAATACAAGGGCTCCACATAGATTCATTATTTGACTTCCAATTTGGAGTTTTCCCAATAGGCATACCCACATGTTTCCTCCCTAGTTAGCCAATGTCCTACACAACTTAAGTCATGTCACAACACATTCATATAGATATAGACTATAAAAACTACAATATCAATGAAATTCAAATGGTTCCATTAATATTTCACGACATTTAATTTGGCTTCCATAACCTTCCTCTTCCTTTAATCAACTTCCACCCAGAATTCCTATAGATCATGTCCACTTGACACAACTTACACGTGTTCACAACATAAGTATTCATTTCATGTTCAAGCATATGTCAATCATAATGTATATGCTAATCTACTCAAAAATTAAGACTATCAAGTGCATCCTATCAATCAAGTACATTCCACAAGTTACATACATACAACATAAATAAAAACACGATCACTAAATGCTTCATTCAAATCTCAAATTGACCTCCTAATCCTTTCTCAAAGAAGAGTTAGGAAAGGAGGAGTATTACATGCTTCCCCCTTTGGAACAAAACTTGGCCTCAAGTTTTTATGCAATTCCTAAAGACTCATACTACATAGATCAAACCACATAATAAGATTCTTAACCATATGTCCATCATTTAATTATCGAAAGAGATACATCCTTGGCCCCATGCCACAACTCTAATTCACATTCTTACTCAAACAAAAATTCATTTAGTCCTTCAACTAAATTTAGAAAACACCCCTTTAAGTTTCCACTTTGTTATTCAACTAGAGAATTATCTTTAAAATCCATAACCAGGATAATTACAACTTACTCTGAAAAGGATTTTTCAAATTCACCCTTTCCTCTCTAAGAATGTGATTTAACAAACTATAAAGAAAGAATGAAAAGTCACAGTGAAATCATTCATCCATTGAAATGAGATCATTTGAAAATGTTAATCCTAGCATTAGGCTCCTTTTATTTAGCCAAAAAATTGAACATAAACTACTAGCGAGAAAAACAAAACTCTCTACACAAGAAAATGCAAGAATCCTTTCAGCAAAAATGTCAAAGCTCTAAACCCAACAAAAATCCCATTTTGTTTTCTTAGCTACATAGGGAATGGTTTCAAATGATGCATGAAATAAACAATTCTTCTACTTGAAATCAAATTCTTAATACAAGTCTTTAACAAGAGAATTGAGCATCAATGTGTAAAAATGAAGAAATTATTTAAGCTCTGATACCAATTGTCATATACCCATAAATATAAATACACCATCATCATTAATTTCCATCTCCATAAAGATTAACCATTGCATGAAAAACATTAAAAGCTATATTTTTTAAGCATGCACATATAAAAAACATTAAATTATATTTCAACGCTCTAAATGTCCATACACTTAAAGATCTTGCCAACATTAGTTAATTGGATTTACAAACAAAGTAAAAGTCAGTTGCAACATCTATTAGTTGCAACTTCCATCCATAACAAAATGGTATTTAGTACTAAATCAAGAAACTACATAACTTCACTACAAAGACTGAACATCATGGTCCATGGATTATGGCTCATAAAAAAAATTCCTTAACACAATGCCCAACATGCCTTATTTCTTATTTCTTATCTAAGACAACATTATGCCATCTGCATCAATGGAGAAATTTAACATCTTAGAAGACATGTAATTAAGAAAAGTAGACAATATGTAATATGGGTATTGTTATGTGATCTAGTATGGGGACAAACAAGAAAAAATTTTACACTCAATAGGTCATATAAGTTATCATCGTTGCATCAGATTCATAGGTTTGTGCTCAAGGTAAAATAACTTTGCAAATTTATACATCTGAAGGTTTTCACACATAGTTGTTAAATTCCACTTTTTGTGATCAATATGTAATATGGGTATTGTTATGTGATCTAGTATGGGGACAAACAAGAAAAAATTTTACACTCAATAGGTCATATAAGTTATCATCGTTGCATCAGATTCATAGGTTTGTGCTCAAGGTAAAATAACTTTGCAAATTTATACATCTGAAGGTTTTCACACATAGTTGTTAAATTCCACTTTTTGTGATCCAGCAATGCATATTTTCTTCGTTTCTTTCCTAGATTTCTATATCCTGCAAAAAATTGATCTTCTTCCAACGTTATTAACTCATCCAACCATTGTTGTCGTTCAGGAGGATTCTTGGTACCCTTGTATCAACCCATTAATTCGAAAGTTGATCATGGGCAGGAATGTACTTTGTTACACTCCACCACCTATGCCTAATCCTATAGATCTATATGGTGCGTCATCCACAAAATCACAAGCATTCCTTTGAATATTGTGTCCATGGCCTAAATCCTTTAGATCTCGGGTGCTATAAATGTGTCTACCTAGCATGTTCCAACAAATCTTGGTAAGATCTTTAGCTTCATTTTGATACAACACACTTCTTTAGTAATTTGGGCGCATATCTTGGTTGACGTTTGTTATAACGTATTCTTCCATTTGGCCTTCACATCCTACAAATTTGTGTCATAGGAATGGACACTTCTCTAGCTCAGTTCATCATTATTTCTCGAGTTCACATATTCCTCCTTGCATCCTATGATGTTGTATATATTCTCGATAATTGAGCTCTGTGCATCTTCATTTACGAGCTCAATATATCTTTTTCCCTCATTTGGATCTAATGGTGCAATGACATGCAAGGTGTCCATCTCAGAGGACATCTATTGTTGGCACCCAAAGTTTTGGGTTCAGTTTTGTGCACGCACACAAACGAAGTTTTGCACATTCATTCCATAGTTTTGTGCACGCCTAAGGTAATGTGAGAGGAATGAAAACGAGTGTGTATCAGACCGATTTTTTATAGTGTGTCGTAGGCCTAAAATATCATTGAACGCGCATAGGTCCCAGTTTTGATGCACACCAAAAATCAAGAAGATGCACACCAAAAGCAAGAAAAGAATCATCGGAAAATCCTATTGAATCATTATTGCCAACAACACAAGGGATCATGGATCTAACAAAATATGAGCTGGCAGGGAAGTTAATATTTCCACAATTCCTTAAGGCTACATGGACTGTAGGAAGGTTCCAAAAGCATGCAAAGTAGTTTTTTCAATCGAGCGTGTGGAGAGGAGTTGAAAGAGATAGAGCTCCCAAGTAGAGAAAGTTATAAATGGAAGAAGTGATATCATAAATGGGGCTAGCTAGATGTTTAGAGAATAGATTCATTAATTCCTTAGTATCAAGCTTTCTCTGAGCCTGTTGTAATATTGTAATGCTTTTGAATATAATTTTTTGTATGTTATGTGTATGAGTCTTAAGGGAAGGCACATTGTGTAGTGTTTTGTAATCCAGAGGATCTATATAGAGAAAATATGAAGTTCTATGGTTGTCATATATATTTGTTTTGCGTAATGTATTCCTCTGTTGCGATGGAATAACTCTAGTAATAAATATGTGACAGTTCTGATATATTTTGTGTCTATCATGTATGATTTGAATATGTGTGTATTGTTTTACTTATTATTCCTAACAATTTTTTAGATATGAGTCGCATGGATGCCAATCTCGATCGATATTTCTGTGTTTAGCCTTCATCCTTGTCACAAGACCTTATGGTCTCTATGATATTCTATGCATATTGGGTGAGACCTTCCTTAGCCTTGGCCAAGGATTGATATGCCAGTGCTCTGGGGTTTTTGATGGAAAATTTTGAATGAGCTCTAGGTCTAAACTCCCTAGTGTTAAGAAGGAAGTGCACAAAAGTGGATAAAAACTCCCAACAACTAGTTCCATTGTCGATACCTGAAAGTATTGTTGGGAATGATGAATAAAAGATATTAGGTGGCCTCCATCTCAGGAGGATATTTAAGACTGGTTGACTGCAAAATAGCATGAGTTTTCCCTACGAGAAACCCATTGATTGATGGTGAATGTCGACCAATGGAAGGATGGGTATTTATACATGGATATGTATGATCTTTTCTTTGTTGAATTTCCTTGTTTACTATTTGAATGTCTAAAACTAAAAAATATTACCAATTCTCTTGTGTGGTCATTGGAACAAGTGGTTTGGGATCAAGCCAAACTTGAATAATTGAAAGTGTTGGATAATAAGTCGACTCGGGATATTGAATTCTGGTTTTCTGAAGTAAAATAAAGATACACTATTGAATTCATCATGGAATGCACTGAATCTTTCAACAAGACTGAAAGAAAGTCTGTGGAAGGTTTGAGAGAGCAGATGTTGGAAGAAATTCCACTTTGGATGATGCGCATGGAGCCTGATCGAATGACTGAGTAAATTCATTCGAGGGGGGGGGGGGGGGGGGGTTGCAAAGACAAGGGAAAGTCAAAGAGAAAATGGATCCATCTAGGAGGATCCATAAATTGTTTAGATAAGGTGAGGAATGGAATGGACCTAGAGGAGTAGAGAACAAAAATAACCGAAAGGTACACAAGAAGAGTTTAGATAAGAAGAAAAGAGGAAAAGAGAAGTGGAAAAGAGTTAGATAGGGGCACGCGATAAGGGGTCAAGTCCGATATGAAGAGAAAGGGGATCGCACCAGGTAGTAGTACGGAAGAGTATGTTGTGTCAAAGTGGATCACATATGAGGATAGGCCCACAAAGAGGTGTGGCATAAAGGATACGATGTCCAGTGGGGATACTAGTAGTGATACTAGTAAGGGCCTAGGTGCTGAATTTTTCACCCCTTGGCTATTGCGAAGTGCCAAAAACTTAGAGGAAGATGAAGCACAAAGAAGTGGTGTGATGATAAGAGAAGAGGATGGCACATAGAGTAGTAGTGTGCATTACATTTTTCAGAGAAGAAGATAGCACGCACGGTGGGAGTGCATAGTTCAGACTATAAGACAGAGTGCATATTTGTGATGTGCATATAGGATAGGAAGGTAGAGTGCAACGTGTTGGTAAGAAAAAAGAATAAGAAGATGGACCCTCCCCTAGTGGTGGGGGAGGTGAATTAGCAATAATATATGGTCTTGCGTGGATGCAAGTAGGAAACTGATCCAGGGGATCAAATTTTGCTCAAAATTCAAAGTGCTCG
>CBVK0103180359.1:0-12395 GCA_900067695.1 Picea abies | reverse complement strand
AGTCCCCCTCTTGTGAGAGGTGATTTATGATGAAAAAATGAAATTAGCCAGCTATATTTGTATGGGAAATCCTAGATAATTTACCCAAAAGTTGTGTCTTTTCACAAAACGGAGCCTATGTGTCAGTTTGGCTCTTAAAATTTAAAATTAAATTATTTTCACAAAACAAATCCCTAAAGAGGGTAACGTCATCCTTCCTAGGGTGACGTTAGGCCTTCTCCATGAAGCGTTGAGGTCATCTAGTAAAACTTTGGGCCTCCAAAGGCCCTCCTCCATGCCACACATGCCAGAAATGTAGTCTAACCCCTCCAAGTGTTAAACCGTATCCCTAAGTGACATCATCGGCTACTAGGGTGACTTCCAAGGCCTCCATAGGCTAACATCCAGGTGGGGAAGGGTGGCATCTCATCACCCAGGCCTACCAAAGTGCGTCCAAAAGCAATGCCCTCTTCCTTCATAATGCAAGTTGGTCATCACTGTCTTGCCCCAAGCATGGGGTTTCTAAATCCATTTGTGGGCTTCAAGACCTCATGAATGTCTGAATTGATCATCTCCTCATGAATACCTATCCACCGAGTAAGCTCCTGCAAAGGCAAACAGATATCCCCTCTAAGGGTCCATGAGTCACAAGTATCATAATAAGTAAGCCACATCTAATAATCAAACCACCCGAACATGTGCATCAAACCCCCCTTTTTAAACTAAAAAAATGCTCAAATACGTTATAGAATTTGTCAAATTTAGGTTTGGGAAGGGTATCAAGGTGCCCTATTGGGTCAATCACTCAAATTTAGGTTTGGGAAGGGTATCAAGGTGCCCTATTGGGTCAATCACTTTGAGGTCTGGGGTGTTTCCTAGGTGGAACCTATCCTAGTCACGTGTGTACGTGAGATGGTGTAGGATAAACTTATGGGCATGGGGTTCATGACATACACAGGTTTGTGTTTTCTTACCTATGGGTTCCTTTGTAGAGGGTGAGTTGCCCTTTGTCCTCAATGCAATTTTTCCAAGCCCATTTATTTTCCATTTTCTTCTTCTTATCGTTTTTCTTTATTTTTCTTTCATGTTTCAAGGAATTAGTTGGAGGCCAATGTCTTGGCTTGGTGTCCAGATACGACAGTGTCATTCACAAATACCTCACAAAAATGAGAAGGTTGGATCATGATGAGATCCCCTTTCCCTCAGTCATGCAACTAAGAGCCACTACCCTAGATTGGTGACTAGATGATGGTAATTTCATACCACTAAATACCTATGATCATGATAGGTTGGCTCATGATGAGACCTCCTATCCCCCAACTAACACCTTGAGTATTCATTTATCCCCCAACTAACACCTTGAGTATTCATTATCATTCATTTTGTGGGTCCCCCATTTCTTATAGAGAAGCATTTCAATTCTATCTTGGGGATCCTTGGGTGAAGCATCTCAAAGGTTTTATGATTGGATTTTATCTTTTTCCAGCTACTTTTACCCCCTGGGCATTCAACCCCTTCTTTCGATGAGGTAAGGTATAATCCCTTCATGGGTCAATACACCCAAAGATACCAAAATTTTGGGGTGATGGGGGGAAATAAGTATGGAAAGTGACAAGTATGGTAGGGAATGGATGATAACTCTTCAAGGAACCACCAAGTATCAACCTATTCCTAAGTGTAACCAACTTACTAGGACATAATGACACCCATCAAGTTTAAATAAGGCAAAGAGCATAAATTCCAAGCAAACGTTCTGAAATCAAGAAAGATTCTTTGCAACATGTTCAAATGCTTCAAATATTAGGGTGACACTTACCATGATAACTGAACTCATTACCTCATGGAGAAAGACCCATTTCCTTCTAGGACCAGGCTGGTATGGTGGATGTTGTTGTTGGTGATGTGTAGAAGGCATCAATGAAAAGAAGGGCCCTCTGATTCTATGCTATGTTTGTCTGGCTCTCGACACTCCATGTCTACAACTTGTAGGCCTTGGAACATGATCTCTTTAGTTACCCCTAGTTTCAGGGTAACATCTGGCTCCTACTCGGGGACATGTGCTCACCATAGAGCGCATGAGAACCTCATCATCTTTGGTATGTCCTGTGCTTGCTAAAAATAAAAATAAAATATCAATGCTTCTAGGGTGGTGATATCACCCTTTTTCCATATATGATAAAAATCAAAATGAGGAAGAAAATATCTCTAATATAGCATATAATTATGAGCATATATACAAGTCAGACAAAGCAATATGAAAATGCACTTAAAACTACACTAGCATGACATGCATGGTATATACAATGGATGCAAATGCCTACCTACCTACACTTACTTGCTAGTTGAATGCTAGGTATAATCATACAACCAGTGAAACCATCCTAGCAATACATCATAACACATGCCTCTGTGCTTCATCATAAACCAAAAAAATGGCAACTTGAGCACAAAAATAGCATGGGTTAGAACATGCGTCATATCATAGGAAATCATAAAATCTAACTCATGGAGGCAGGAGGGAGGGACAAAATCATGCCAAGTCACATTTCCAGAAAATCACTCAATCCATCTATGAAAATGATCATGAAAGGTCAAAAACTCGAGAGGTTGACTCAAAGAGTTTGAAGGTTGACTACCTTGAACCCCATCACTTCCTAAGGTCTGAGAAGGGATGAACAAGAAACTAGAGGATGACTGACAAATTCCCAAGGGAAAGTTGAAATACTGAGATATACAAATTCTTCTTAAAGCATTCATCCTACCCTTGAATTCTAAGAAAAGGATTTTCCCCAGAGAAAAATTAAGACAAGGGACATGTTTCCAAATTGCATCCTCAATGACATAGAGAGATAAAGGAAACAAAAGGAGTTGGAAAACCTCATCACAAGTATCTTTCTTCAGGAAAACCATGTCCTCACCCTTATCAACATCTGAGCACAACGACAATTGAAAATCTTCTTAATAGAATAAATCCAAGTGCTCAAAAGAATATTCATCAAACTCCTCAAGGTATGACCAGAAATCATCATGAGAACATCGCATTAACTCATCCTTGGGTGTTTGGAATATATATGTAATTTTATCATCTCCTTGTTTCCAAATGTCAAAATCAATAACAATCTCATATGATAGTTGTAAATGCAACAATTGAAAATGACATTCCATATCATAAATGGGATCTTCATCATGACCAACAAAATCCCATTTTTGTTTTCCAAGATGTATGAACTTGTTGATATTAGAAACCATATCATTACCTTTATCATAACATGAAGAGTTTCGTACATCCAAGGGTTCCTCTAACACTTCTTCATTGTCCAAATCATAAAATAAAGAATCATCAAAATCTTGGAAAGGGAAATATTATCTTCTTCTTGTGTAGGAGGGACAACAGCTTGGATGACTTCATCAAATAGAAGAGTAGATGACGTGATCCTCATGAATTGCCTCTTCAATCAAGTCTTCATTGTATTCTATAGAATCATGGGAAAATTCTTGCTCATTTTCAAGGGGTTGGAAACCTTCTTCATAAATTTCTTCTTCTATGTCAGAGGGTTCTTGGTATTGAGTATGGTGCGCACCCATGATATCTTCTACAATCTCAGTGGTGAATCCTTCCTCTTCTAAGACTACTGCAAGATTTTGAAGAACATCTTCATACGTCTGGCACTGTGGTTTCGCAAACTCAAGAAACCTACCAACGAGATCTATGAAAGAGGATATACCATTTTCTTCGCAACAACCCTTGATCCAATCTTGTACAAATGATGGCAAGGAAAGTATGAACAATTTTACCAGAACATCCTCCCCTTCAAACCTAGTTGCATCCTTAGTGACATTGCGAGATAAAGGAAATGAAGGGAGCTGGAAAACCTTATCACAAGTATCTTGCTTTAGGCGAACCATGTCCTCACCCTTATCAAAATTTGAGCACAACGACAGTTGAAAGTCTTCTTCATAGAATTAATCCAAGTGCTCAAAAAAATATTCGTCAAACTCCTTAGGGTATGACCGGAAATTATCAAGAGAACATTACATTAAGTCATCCTTGGGTGTTTGGAATATATCTGTAATCATGTCATCTCCTTGTTGTCAAATGTTAGAACCGATAGCAATCTCATATGATATTTGTGAAGGAAACAATTGGAAATGACCTTCAATATCGTAAATTAGATCTCCATCATAGCAAACCAAATCCCATTTACGTCTCCCAACATGTATAAACTCATCGATATTCAACTCACCACTCTCATTATAACATGAAGGGACAAGTGCATCCAAAGGATCCTCTATTTCTCCACTTTCTGAATCATAGAACAAGGCATCATTAAAAAGATGGAAAGTAAAAGGACTAACCATATTCTCTTCTTCTTGTGGAGGAATGGAAGCTTGGATGACATCATTAGAAGGAGGAGTGGACACCAACACTTCATCATCATGTTCTTCAATTAAATCATGTGATAATTCTTGCTCCTCTTCAAGGGGTTGGAAACCTTCTTCATAAGTCTCTTCTTCTGTTATGTTAGAGGGTTCTTGGTATTGAGCATGGTGCACTCCCCTGAGATCTTCTACAATATCAGTGGTAAACCCTTCATCCTCTAGGATTGCTGTGAGATTTTGAAGGACATATTCTTATGTCTAGCACTGTGGTTTCGTGAACTCAAGCAACTTACTGATGAGATCTATGAATGAGGATATACCCTTTGGTTCACAACAACTCTTGATCCAATCTTGCACAAATGATGGCAAGGAAAGTATGAATAATTTTACCAGAACATCCTCCTCTCCAACTTCTATCTCACATACATACTTCAAGAACTATACAATGTGAGTAAGGGGAAGGCCTCTGAATCTTGGAGAGTTGTCCGACCATCTCATATTAAAATTTAAAATAATGTGGGTATCCCAAAAATTTTTCAATGTCAATAGAGGGATACATTTGCTCCCAGGGTGCCATGATTCCACTCCTTGAAAATATCACAAATTTGAGAGTAAGGTGGCACCTTGGAAAAGGTCAGTGGAGTCACCAGATGTTGCTTCAAATATAAGAGTGACACTTACCATGATACCTGGACTCATTACCTCATGAAGCAAGACCCATTTCCTTCTGGGACCAGGCTAGTGTGGTGGATGTTGTTGTTGGTGATGTGTAGAAGGAATCAATGAAAATAAGGTCCCTCTGAGGCTATAATATGTCCATATGGATATCGTCACTCCATGTCTACAACCTGTGGGCCTCGCGACATGATCTCTTTAGTTACCCCTAGTTTGGGGGTAACACAGACCAAACAAATTTGGTGTACGCATGACTTACACAATGATTGGATGTATGGGTTCAATGTTGTATGGAAATCCTACGACCATTTGTTTTAATGATACAACATAACAGTATGATGATCTGTCTAAGCGATATTTGGTGAAAACGTACGGATCGGTACAGACATAGTACGATGGCAATGGTACGAAAATCGACGGTTGGTGGCTCACTCAAATAAAAATGTCGTAATTAAACTTTATTTGTTCATTGAGACATAAAATACTTATAAATTGTAATAGAATGATAAATAAACGATGATCATCATGCATTGAGGCTCAAGCTTAATATATGGCCTAAGGTTCCCTTTATGAATACTCATGACTTTATTAATTAATTAATTAATTATTATTTATTAATTTATTATTTATTATTATTAATACGTATCTTATGTTCACAACAGGCTCCATCGCAACTCTTTTTTTATATAATCATTACCCATTAATATTAAAATAATAATGACGACAATGATGATAAAACATTGGAAACACTTTCATATTCATTATATTATAAATCTCACATAAACCAGAGAACAAATCCAAAACCTAGTGTCCTTCACTTGAAAATGTAGCTATAAAATAGTTAATCATTAGTGCTTGTGGCTTTTGAAAAATGTTTACTATGTTTGGTTCCATATTTTTATTAATAAGAAAAGGGTCATAATAATTTTCTTGTGTCAAACATGCAATATGTATGCTTTCTATAACACTCATAAATGGATCACTATTGGAGCTACCAATATCAAGTTTGTGCATGTAACATAAATAACTAAAAATTCAACTTAATATATAAATAAGTAAAATTCATTTCTAATTTTAAACACAAACAATACAATTTATATCTCTTACCAATTTAAAAGTCGCTTCCTTGAAATTTTGAAAAGATAAATTAAAAACAAATTGAGGAGAAAAGAGAATGTTTGAGTTATGCATGTGCAATAAACTTTCATGTTGTTTTAATTTCTCCAAGAACCTAATAGAAGCTCGTAACAATATGATGGCTTACAATAGAGGTCAAGCATTATGGTGAAAATGAGTGCAAGTTCTTCCAAATATTCCTTCCACGTAATCTAGATGTTGATTTCCTAAAAGAGTCTTCACCATCTAAGACTTCATCTCATTTAATTATTTTTTGTTAAAAGTGACATATGGTTTATTGAGTACATTAACCTACAAGCACATACTATTGATTATGAATAGAAAACACACATATTTGAATTTTATGTAAGAAAAAATCACAAGAAAATTGATAATGATGGTGCTAGGGTTTTGTAGGAGGGGAAGCATTTTCTAAGGTTTTGGAAGAAGTTATGAAAATGTTGAATGATGATTTGGTGGATGATACAGAAGATATGTTGGATGAGGCACATATTTTTCCAAATTGGCCCTCCCATCAACATTCCCATATGGATCTAACAGATCTGGATTTATCTCCTTATGTGGAGGGTGAGGATCGTCTGAAGGACAATCATCCTACAATCAATGGTGGAGAACCCTTCTTTAATTTGGGTTCGAAGAATTGAGATAATGGGGATCTTAAAAGTGTTGTATGAGATCCCTTTCATAGATGTGGTATTAGGAAAATAATTTTTCCTCATCTTCCACCTTGAAAATTTCTCCCTTTGGTTCTAATACACACCTTGCTCCTAGTCCACTGATAATTCTAAACTTGTTAATAGTAGAGGAGGATGCAGTTGTGAGGTACTTGATGCCATTAGGTGGAGGTGAGAGCTTGTATGGTAGGGTTTATCTAGGCCTACTTCTCAAAGTTTAACAAATACCTATAGATAAGGTGGAAGGTACAAATGACTCGCCTGAGTACTCTAGTGAGGAGCGAGGTTGAAAGAAAATTGGTGGAAAATCGTCTATACAAAGAAATAAGTGGTGTGTCCACAAGAAGGGAAACCCAATACTTTTGGTTTTCGAGGATGATGTAGAAATGCATCAAGTTATGGATTTGGATTCACAAGCATTGGTTGGTCATTTTTAGGGAAGAATAATGTGTGATAAAACTTTTAGGGTTTAGATGAGAAAGGTATGGACTTCGGTGTGAGGTTATATCTCTCAGTTTCATCTCCTAGTCAAGGATTGGATGGCTTTTGTATTTTGATCTATTGTAGATGTGGAGAATATTTTGAGTTCTAACTAGTGTTGGGATATGAATCCCCTAATGATTAAGAAATGGCCTCTATTTTTTTATAAAAAACTAGAGAAGTCATGCATTATTCTTGTTTGGATAAAGCTCTCTGGCTTACCTCTATATTTGTGGTCACTTGATGTCTTTCTAAGGGATATTGGGAACTATATTAGCTTGTTTATAGAACTATATATGAGTTTTGTAGAGTCACGTGTCATGACTATTGGTTGGATTCTAGTCAGGATAGACTTTAGGGAGGGTTTAGCAAAGGAGATGGTTATCCAGAGGGGGCCTATCTCTCATACCTAGGTTTTGTACTACTATTGGGTTCCCTTCAAATGTGTTGTATGCCATCTATATAGAAGTAAAAAATTTATATCCCATCTTTAGTTTGTTGATGATATTTTTCTTTTCTATGATGGTTCAAGGAGGGAGTCTCTAAATCTCAAAGAATTACTAAACCTATATTGCACAATAACATGCACTTTGGTTAATATTCAGAAGTCAATAGTCTCTTTCTATGGGATAGAAAATGATGAGGTTAGATTATTTTCTTAATTATTTCCATTTCAAAATATAGATATGCAAGTTAGGTTGAAATATAAGGGTTTTTTCTCAAGCCCATTGATTATGGTAAGAGATATTGGAACTAGCTTATAGCCAAGGTGGAAAAGAGGTAATATGTTTGGTACAATTTTAGTTGATACCGAGGAGGCAAGCTTGTTTTAGTTAAATCTATCCTAGATGTAATTCTTATGTATTGAAAGTTTTTAGCATTTATTTCCAAGGGTGTTTTGGATAATATTTAGCAAATAAGTTATAGATTCGTATGCTTTGGATGCAAGGAGAAATCATGGATTCCATTGGTTAAATGGCAGTACATTGCCATCCCAAAATATCTAGGGGACTGGGGTTTAAAGAATATTCATACTTTAAGTCGAAATATTTGGCTACCAAATGTGTTTGGAGGTTGATTAGGGGTAAAGATTTTTTATGCAAGGTTATTACTCAAAAATATATCTCTTTGGACCAGTAGAAGACTAAATTAGGAATCCAATTAAAAAAAAAAGAAGGAAAAATGGATTTATTATGTGGAAAGGAATGGTCTTTGCATTTCCTATAATTGGTCAATGGATTGTTTGGAAAATTTTGGAATTGGATACAAGCTAGGATTGGTTCGAATCCTTGAGTTGGTAGTGGTGAGGGTTACAAATTATCATAAAGATTCGTTGAGAACCTCCATAGGCTTGTGTGTTTTTTCCTTAATCAAGGAGCATATCCAAAAGGAACCAATATTTGGATTCAAGATTGGAAATCAGTTAGCATGTTATGGTTGGAAGGTAGGGATGTTATTGAATGGGAGGGATATATGACAACTGTTAGGTCTTGCCATGTGAGAATCATTGAAGTTGAGGATTGGTTAATTTGGGGTGGAAATCTCATAAGAGGAATACAAACTCCCAAAACTTGTTATCGAACTTTAAGTAGAGGTGAAAGGAATGGGGAATTCAGTTTGGTGGTGGAAAAAATTATGGAAGTTAAATGCCCATTAAAATCTTGAATCTTTATGTGGTTGGCCCTTAAAATCAAGGCACTTACTTGAGATGACTTACAGAAAAAAAGAGGCATCCAAGGTCCTTGATGGTGCATTATATGTAAAGAATTGGAGGCTATTACAAGATTAAGTAAGGTTTTGGGGGGGCTCTCAATAGATGAAGGTTTGAACATGTGATACAATAATTTTGTTATAAAAAAATTTAAAGCTTTTCTTTGATTGTTGGGTGGGGAATCTGGCTAGCCTATAATACATAAATTTTTAATGGTATATTTGTCCCACTATTTCAATGTGTTGTTTAGAGTATCTCCATTCTTGAAGGTTTTAAGCAGTTTTCCAAAGAGAATCCTCAAAGACAAATTACAGTGGAACAAATCGACAAAAGTGGTTCATGGGATTATTTCAATGGGGCTTTCCAAGGGGATACTTGGAGATGTGGAGCAAGAGGTGTTATTTTCTTATGTGATGATCATTTCATCAATTTTAGAGTTTTTTTGAGTGGGGGAACTAATAATCTTGAAGAACTCATGGCTTTAAAGTTGATGTTAATACTAGTTGTTCAGAAAGGTACTCACACTCTTCATATTTTTGGTGACTCCCTAGTTGTTATTAATTGGATGAATAGGGTAAACTATTTGGACAATTATATCTTGAGGCCCATATTTTAGGAATTCAAATTGCTTGTTCAACCTTTATTTCTATTTATTTCATCGTGAGTACAGAGAAAGAAATTCTAATGTTAATGTTTTTTCAAAAGATGGAATGCATTTTGATGTTGGGGTTTGGTACATTCAGGAGCAAGTGGGTGATCAATCCCCTGAATATTATCACATTCCTTTTATTTAGTGACTCTAGTGTTTTATACATTGCATCCCAATATGTATAATTATAAGGACTATATAGTGGATGATTCCTAAATGTTGTTTTTATGGTGATCCATGCGGATCTTGATGTGATTTCCCAATATTTTTTGGACTCTTTTTTGTTAGGATATTTAGATACTTAGGAGTTAGTTAAGATCAACTTGGTCTAATGTGTCATTAGTAAAAGTATGTTTCTTTAGTATGGATTTGTAGTTAGGTAATCTGACGATTATGATGTGTTCCCGACATAGAGTGATCTAACGGATCATATTCTCCTCGATCTTAACGACTACATTGATCTGTGTCTTAACACCTCATTGGTCCATGATCTCTATTTAAAGAGAATGGAGGGTTGTTTGTCAATGATTGATTGTGAAAAAATATATCGTAAATATCTCTGTAATTTTTTTCTTTTGCATTAATAAACTGCTCCAAGTGTCCATGTTGGTTGGGGTCGTGGATGTTTCCCCCTAGGGGTTCTACCACGTCAAAACATCAGTGTGTTGATCTTTGATCTGGTTCTGTGACTGGTTACTGAAGGTGTTCATCCTCTGTTGAAATACCTGTGTTTTCGAACATGGTGTTCATCCTCTGTTGAAATACCTGTGTTTTCGAACATGGTATCAGAGTGCATTTTGAAGACCCACTCCCATTATAGATTGAGATCTTGAAGTCGTGTTGTCGCATCTCTGGTTTCTACCATTTTTGTACATTTTTGGGTTGGGATGATTGTTCTACGTCCGGAGCAGACGTTTCAATCAGGAATTCTTTTGGTTTCACTAAAAAAGGTTTATGGTTTCCTAAGATACAACCATTTCAGTCAGATATGGAGGTATAAAGCCTGAATATGCCATTTTTTAAATTTTTGCAGAGATAAATTTCGGTTTTATTTCGATTTTCTGTTTTTTATATCCGGTAAGCTAACCGAGATGTAACCCTTGTTATCGTCGAGAAGTGAAATTGTTTTCTTGTGTGAAAAGAGTATTTTTTAGCACAGTCTCCAAGGTTGTCTTCCACAACAAAAAAAACTACAACAACAATCCTTATTCTAAACAATATAATATGTTTTGCACTAGCTCACTTGGTTAAAAGTTTTTTTATTAAGTAAGAGGTATTGAGTTCAAGTCTCTTTTTTGTTTATTTTTTTTTTTAAGTTCACACATCCATTGTAAAGTGTATTTCACTTAAATTATAAAAGTGAATCACTATAAGTAGCTTCAATATTTTATTTAAAGTTATTTATTTTGCATGTAATTTTCATTTATAAAGTAACTTCATTGTAAAAGTGATCCATGCTTATTCTATAAAAGTGGGTCACTTCATAAGCAACTTATTTGTAAAAGTGAGGTTATTAGGAGGGGTATCACCACATGGACCAACTTCTACTTTCCATGTTGTTCTTTGATTATCATTTATGCCTTTTTTCAAAAGGGCATAACTTTCACATCTGAAGTCTGTTTCCAGTGCCTTTTTTTTAAACGACTTATTTTTTTATATCTTTCCATCAAGACCATCAGTTTCATCATTTTCTACATATTTAATATGGTTTCTCCCAATGATCTTTTTCTTACCAACACCAACTACTTCCAATGGAAATCCCATATGGAGGATATATTAAGAAGTAAAGGATTGTACCAGATTACCTTGGGAAAAGAACAAGAATCTAGGGAGTGCTTATAAAGAACCCTCTCTTGAGGCATTTTGTGATTCTCTAATTCAAGAGCAAGATAAGCTTATGCAACTTGGATTGATTATCGTTGCAGGTACATCCAACAAAGCCTGAGTGGTCCAGCAGAAAGATAAATCCAAGAATCCCAAGAAGAAACATCCTCGCCACGACAAGCAAAACAAGGGTCCCAAGCCCTCTCAACCAGCTTTCGCTCTTAATGGTGACAAAGGAGAAAAATCTAAAAATAAGAATATTGACATACATTGCAACTTTTGTGGGAAATATGGTTATGATGAGTCCAAAATTTTCAAGACGATGGCAGCTTTAGAAGCAGTGATGAAGAAGCAAAAAATCGGTATTGATTCTTCTTCTTCTTCTCATGGACATGCATTTTCTACTTCTAGTTTATCCTTCAATGCAACTTCTACTTCTTCTTTTGATGTGTGTCTTATTGATTCTAGAGCATCTTATCATATGGTTAAGGATAAAGCCATATTTTCTTCTCTAAATGAATGTAACACCAAGAAAATATTTGTTGGTGATGATATATCTCGTAGTGTTGTAGGATCTGGAACAGTTTAGGTAGATAATGGTTGTTTCAGTGATGTATGATGTGTTCCAAGTCTTTCCTGCAACATTCCGCTAGTATATCAAATCACTCATTCAGATGAACATAAAACCGTAGAGTTTTCACCTCACCAAGTTGTAATCAAGGATCTAAAATATTCCAAGAATGTTCTCGCAAATGGAATTGTCGATGATATTACCAGGTTGTACAAGTTTGACAATTTTGGGTCATCATCTTTTCCATCAGTTTTGTTGCTCATAACGATGACTTGAGAAAACTTTGGCATGAGCGGTTTGGTCATCTAAGCTATC
>CBVK0103180343.1:0-13160 GCA_900067695.1 Picea abies | reverse complement strand
TCAAAAAAGGTCCATTTTTCACAAGTATGTTTGCTCTTTTGTTTTATTTCGGCGTCCCGCAAGTCGGACACTTTATTTCTTGAATTCACAAGTCCCGATCCACGAAAATATGAACTCGGTTCTAATTTTTGTGCAAGGCATTAACTGGGGTAAAACCTTTTACCAGGTTTACATGTCATCGGGGTTTCACGCCTCGGTAGTCGTCGACCCTAAATTTTTGTCGTTATAACCCCGAGAGCCGAGAGTACGATAACTTTTTTGATAACCTTGGTCAGGAACCTAGGGTAAAAAACTAACCACGGTTAAATTTGGTTCTCGGCACATCGTCGCTCAGTATTTTCCTTCATAAAGTTAAGATGTCCAAAACTCTGATTCGCGAAGTTGCGACATAATTATAGCAAGATTAATTAATCGCCTAATCCAAGATTTCCCTCTCTTAATTCAAGCCTTAATTATCGCCACATCGCGATATCGCGACTCGGCATATCATTCTCCAAAAAGTTTGTCTTCAAATTCCTAAGTCGCGATATGGTGATTAAGTTAATTTTATAATTAAGGATCCACCAAATCATGGTTAGTGTTAATTAAGCTAAAATCGGAACTCACGGTCTCGCGAGTTGTAAAGTCAAAATGATAAAAGGAAATTCACGATGTGGCGAAAAGCGAGGAAATCTTTAAGCCGTTAAGATTTGAAATTTTAGAAAAATGAAATTAAGCGAGATACGTCCCGCGTATCGAGGTTGGCACACTTCACGAGGAATTAACTTGCTCTCCATGACCCGATTGCCTGTCAAGCCGCCAAACATTGATGACATTAATGAAGATTTAGGGTAAATCCACGAATAAATAAGATCGGATTTATACATTTAATTTGGTTTATGTGCGATTTGACAGACTTATTCAAAAGGTATAGAGTTTTCAAAAATATACGACAGCTTCATTCTTTTTAAACATTTATCATAAACGCGCAGAGTTCACGTTTCTCCGAAGGAACTCATTTCCACATGTATACACAGGTTTATTGCAGAAGAGAGAAAAAGCAAGCGACAGCCATGGCCCCAAGGAGAGCAACGAAAGCAAACATCAAGGTTGCAGCGCAAGGTCCAGACAACGTCTCAGATACTTCACCACGAACTGGTGGCTCAGTACCCACCTGGTCATTTATTTCAGACATCCTGCAATATGAGTTGGTAAACTATTCTGACTCGGGGGACGATAACAACGATATTGTAAAGGATGACCTGAATACTAAGTACAAGACAATTGTTTAGTCGGGAATGCACCTGGTAGCAACCAGACCTCGGTTGCTCCCATACTACGACATGATCCGATGGGCATTGGATCATGTCGACCTGACTACCAGAACTATCGTGAATGACTGACAGGCCATGGTCGGAACTTTCAGACCAGAGCATATTCAATCTATGTATAAGCTCCCAAGTATACATATGGCAAAGAATTCCTGGAGGAATTCAAAAAGAAGGAATGCGAGGAATTTGATAAAACCATGCCTAGTTTGATTAAAGATTGGGTTTCGTGTTCCACAACATTCAGAGTGAATGACAAGGGTGTGTATTCGATTTCTTCATTGGAGCCACAGTATATGTATGTGGTGATGATGACTTTTCAGCTTTTTGGATGGGAAGATACCGCGCATTTTTACATCCAGTGGGTACCTCTCATTTTTCGGGTAGCAGAAGGTTGCTCGTTCAATTGGGCGAAGATGCTCTCCGATAGTCTTTTCAAAAGAATTACAAATTACTGAAACAAAAAAGAAGCCAGGAGACCCTCCAGATTCTTCATGTCTGCGTATATCATGGACGTGATATGCTCCATGACACCTTTTCCCTTGATGAATTGGGCTTGGAGTCCAGCCCAGGAAAAAACTGTGCATGAGTACCACGACAAGCTGTGGGAAAATAATGCAAATGAGTTTATTTATGAGATTTTCAACTGGGTGATGGTGCCCTTGCACATCGCCATTTTTGGTCTTACGCCACCCCGCATCTCTGATAGCATTGCTGCGAATTTGAGCCATATCGCAGACTGGTACGTAGAGGAAGAATTCTCCTATTTGAGAGTTTTCAGAGCAGCTGTCCCTCCTCTGGCGCTACCGCTTTTCATTCCCGACAAGTTGGCCTGTCGTGAGATTGCACGACAAACAGTAATCGGCGGAGTAAGCAAAGAGCTCAAAGCGTCATCAAAAAAGGTATGGTCGTTTTTTCCTGTTCGTCTTAATTCCTATTCCTTATTAGATTTCGGACATGCTAAGGCTGAAGCTGCAACCTTAGAAGATTTGAGCCTAGTCTCTATTGAGTACAAAAAGCATGATCCGCAGAGAATTATAAGCACCCATTTGGGGAATTGTGGATTAAAGAGGTTTGAACACGAGTGTTCGCCCTCGGTTGATGTTTTCCGAGGGGTGAGGTCCTATTCGGAAGTGCAATTTCAAATCAGATCCCTAGCACCCGAAGATAGGGCCTCTGTTTTAAAATTTCAGGAACATAGGAGAAGATGTCTCCCCATGGTGCTGGGAGGTTTGGGACTTTCCAAGGATAAAGAAAAGGAGGCCGAAAGTTCTGCGGGGAAAACTTCTAATCCCGAAAAATGTCAGGAATGGGAGTAGGAGTAGAATCCCGAATAGGGAAAGAGTCCCGAGCAAGAGAAGAATCCTGAACAGGACAAGAGTCCCGAACAAGGGAAAAGTCCCGAGCAGGAGAAGAATCCCGAGCAGGAGAAGAACCCTGAACATGACAAGAATCCCGAACAGGGGAAAAGTCCCGAGAAAGAGAAGAATCCCGAGCAAGAGAAGAATCCAGAAACAGGGACAGAGACGAAAACCTCTGATCCTCCGAAAGAACAGGACCCACTCGCCACACCAGGCAAGGGGGCGAAGCAGATCGGACAGCCCATCACCTCTGTCACACCCTTGTAGTCGGCTTAGGGAGACGTTAGTGAGGGATGGATATTTGGCGAAGAACTAAGACCTATAAGGGCAGAGGAACTCCCCCCTAATGAGTTATTTTTTGACAGGAAGAGAAAAGGTGTAGTAAAGCGGGAATTTTATCAAGAGGGAGAGTCCACTGTTAAAAAATTCAAGGTAATGACAGATGGAAAAAACAAGAAAAGTGATGAATTCACCACAGATATAGCAGGGACGTTGGGAGTGTATGCGTCAGCAAACCAATTCTCGGTTTCGATGTTGAAAAATCAGCTCAAGAGAAAAAATCGGCTGATCAAGACTCTTGAAGCTCGAGTAGCTTCGGCTGCGGAAGACGCTAAGAGTCAAGAGAGTGGAGCAATAGAGCTGGCCCAATTGGCCGATAGGAAAGAGATCGAAGTCCTTAAAACCAAGCTGGAATAAGAAAACTCAGTGATCTGAGAGGGTCGAGTGCAATCGGGTCAATAGAGGGATACCATCACACAGTTACAGGCTCAGCTAGAGGTCGCAGGCAGCAATATGATCGACATCGAGATTCTTAAATCCTGGGAAATCGACATTCAGAGCAGGATCTTTTCTGCTCAACAGAGTCTGCTAAACAAAGTAAGGGAATTTCGAGGAGATTGCCTATTAATGCATCAGATTTCTGAGAATCTGATTGTTAAGGAAAGAAACGCAGAAGCTGCTCGGATCGCCTTCCAGGAAGCAATGATAGCCACCAACAATAGGTTTTCAGCAGGGTCTCCTGGGCTCACCATTGCTGAACAGACTAGGCGAAATATTTTGTTAAAAAATTGGGAACATGATATTACTCTAAGCAAGGAGCAGGCTCAAAAAGTGACAAATTCACTAGAAGAAACTTCCAAATCCATAAATGGTGAACTGTTGGGGATGGAAAGTGGGGGTGACACAGAGACGCTAAGGCATATGAATTTAGAGCGGATCTCCCTCGACATGAAGGAGAAAAATGAGAGAAATTTGGCAGAGATCTCTAAGATAGACAAGGTAGACATGGCTCAAATTGATGAACATTTGATTCAGCCCAGCACACAACTCGGCGCCCTTGATATGGTTGATGCATATATGGGGAATAGACTTCCACAATTAGCCCGAGAGTGCTACTTTGCCGAAGCCATTTTTCAAGCGGAGCCGTCTCACCTCGTATCCCAATTCATGGACAGATGTAGGATATGCACTGAGTCTATGCAAAGACAAGCACCTGGCCCTTTTTGAAAATAAATTAGAAGAGATGGGGTGTCTTTGCTCCTCACAGCTGCCAAGCGGAACTTTCACAACTTGTATCCAGTTTATGGACAGATGTATAATATGCACTGAGTTACGTAGAGGCAGGCAGTTGGCACCTTTTTGAAAATAGGACTAGGAGAGGGCAAATTTGTATAAATATATCACCAAAATAAGAACCAAAGGCTGGACTTTTTGGCAAATTTTGTAATGTATTTTTTTCATTGGAGGAGTTAATACAGGATTCCTGATTTCGTCACGACTGTGTTGCAAGTTTGTTTCGTTATGTTCTTTGTTTCTTTTCATTTTGCTCTACATAATTGATGTGTATCACTATAATTTAGTACGATCGCTACTATAGTGAAGGGATTTCATCTTTCTGTAATTGTGTCTTGTTTTTCCTCTGCACCAGCTATCAGCGGGTGTAAGACCAATTTGCATTTACAGAATTTTATATTTTGTTACACGATGTCAATTATTTCTATGTTAATTTCTTCTTCTGTGTATATGTAAGTTTCTATTGATAAGAACCTTACATTACCCACAGCTAAATGTTTTTCTCTCATTCCATACCTTTTACTAAAAGCAATACAGTTACGGGAAAGGGCCTTCAGTTTTCATTTCCATTTTGTTCTTCATGCAAAAATACCACTTAAAAAACCAAATTGAAACAGCGTTATAATCTCACGTTAAATTATTTCCATACCGGTACTGCTCCTCAATGACTGTCACTGCAGCTACTCAACCTAATATTCAACCCGGACTTTCTAATCAAAATCATATCGCATTAAATCTTTTCGATACAATCCTTAAAACTGCTAACACTCGAGAGGAATTAGAACTTTCATGGGCAGCCATTGAGCGTGATATAACTGCTCAAGAGCAGTTGGAAGCTAGACAGCGAGAACGTAGAAACCTTCATTAGTTTCCTACACCGAAGGATAACATATATCTTCGTATTCATCCTTTACATACTTTCGGATGCCTTGACACTGTACTTGAAGCCTTAGTACAGACTCAGGAACAACATCTTTCTTGCGCCATTGCCAGGGAGAGAAGTTACGAAATCTTTTCCCTGGGAAAACGACAAACTATTTCGTTGATAGTGTTACTCTTTGATAGTGAACATAGAGTGCACACCGTTTTAAGGCTTGTTTAAAAATCTTTCACTTGGCGACTCCACTAATACACAAACTGGCGTCTGGTAGAAGGCATACCAGACAGAACCCGGATGGCAAGCCGATTACGCCTGTTAATAATCCTGAAAAAAATTTAAGAGCGAGAGGCTCATTTGAGGCAACTGCTTCAATTAATAAACCCAAAAACCCACTTGTAAAGACTAAAGGCCCTTCAGAACCTCTTACTTCCTACAGCCCTCTGTCTGATACCAAAGATCTGGAAACAGACTACTCAGAACTTAGGAGTGAGCCACATCAGACTTCCCTATCTATAAAC
Organism: Picea abies; assembly: GCA_900067695.1. Classification (NCBI taxonomy): domain Eukaryota; kingdom Viridiplantae; phylum Streptophyta; class Pinopsida; order Pinales; family Pinaceae; genus Picea; species Picea abies. The sequence goes on along the minus strand of CBVK0103180343.1, from coordinate 7,522 downwards.
AAGGGAAAAGGTCGTTTGAAAAGATCGTTATCTTTTGACATACCATCCTTTCTTCATCAAAACTTCCCAGTTTCACCTGATTCAAAAGAGTGTGTTACACCCCCATTTTTTACTCCCAAGTCAATGGCAGGCGTCGGAGGAGGAGGTGGAGAACAACCGAATGTCCCCCCTCCCGGAGTATTTGCAAAAGTGGCCGTGAGATACGCTCCCTTGGTTTTACCCGTTCCCCTCCATGATTTACCTGACAACTACATTAAAAATCTTCCTAAGTTCACTGGGCAGGGAGATCTAACCACAGCCGAGCATATAAACTTCTTTTACCAGTTCGCAGACATATGCGGTATTGAACACAAGGATGTCTATTCGAGATTACTTGTCCAGACCTTCGAAGGACAGGTCCGAACTTAGTTTCGGAGTCTTCCTGTAGCGTCTATTCGAACATATAATGCCTTGGAAGATGCTTTCCTCAGAAAATGGGGAGAGCAAAAGGATCATTTATACTACCTTACCGAGTTTGGGTCTCTAAAGAAAAAGAACTCAGAAACAGTTATGGAATTTATTTTAAGATTTAACAAACTGTATAATAAAATTCCAGCCGCTGTTAAACCTTTCGAACCCTCAGCCAAAGTAACCTTTGCGGGAGCTTTCAAACCTGATTTTGCATTGCTATTACGAGAAAGAAGAGGAGCCACCCTAAATAGAATGCAAGACGATGCCGTCGAAATAGAATCTAATATGATGGCTTCAGGTAAGTTAAAGGCTAAAGTAGAAACAGTCAATCGTGAAAATAGACGCTATAGGGAACCAGCTGGTCCTTCCGGGTCAAATAGATACACTGACGACAGAGTGGAGGATATGGCCCGGGTAATTAAAGATCTGTCTAACAAAATCTCTAGGATGGAGTTGGATCAGGCTAAAGCTGATTCTTCTAACAAAAGGGACTTCAGGAGAAACCCAAATCTCCAAAATCAACAGAGGCAAATAAAGAATGAAGATCAAAAAATACAAGCTCCACTAAAAAACAAAAATTTTATAGGAGCAAGTGACCTCCAAGAATTTGGAGATTTGGAAGATGAAGTCGCATGTTTCGGTGATGAATGTTCACAACCATTTTTTACTAGGGATGATTATGAGAAATCCTTAAATACTCCTCAACCGTCTAATGAAGAAGAAGAAGGTGATCATACTAACCTCTGCATATCTCAACCAGAAATAGAAATGATAGCGGCTGATTTTCAACCCAGATACAATCTGAGATCAAAAAATAAGCCCACCTCAACTAACCAACCTAAGAAAATCATGCCAAGGGATCAATCTCAAGAACCTCCTTTGGAAGAGACATTGTTTCCCAGCAATAAAGTCAAGATAGCAAAGACTCAAGAGTCTGAGGTGAAAAAGGCTGAAACCCAAACAAAAGAAACATGCCCGATAGATAAAGTTACATCTGCGACTAAGGTCACGAGTGATAAAGTGATCTAGACAAACAAGTCGGAAGAAAAAATCTCGGAGGTTTTAACCAAAGAAACGGACAATGCCAATACATCTTACAATTTTGAAAACGAATTAAATAAAATTAAGATACCGATTCCTTTGGTAGAATTAGCAAAAAACCCCACTTATCGGAAGCAAATTGCCAAAGTGATGGGCGTTTATGAGCCAGAAAGTCACTCCGACGTTATCAACCTAGAAGATGACAGACGTAACATCACCTTTGATCCTCATTTTGAAGGATTCAAAGACAATGTCGCTCCTTTCTACATCACTCTGAATATACATGACCAGTTACTGCATAACTGCATGTTAGACTCCGGGGCTTCACATAATGTCATGCCCAAAACTTTAATGGAGAGGTTGGGGCTCCAAATCACTAGACCCTATGGAGACCTATACTCTTTCGATTCGAGAAAGGTTAAATGTATGGGAATGATAAAAGATCTGGTTGTTACCCTGGCTCAAGTCTCGGTCAAGAGTGTCTTGATGGATGTGGTTATTGCAGATATTCCCCCCAAATATGGTATGTTGTTATCCAAATCATGGGGATCTAAGTTGGGGGGTTCTCTACAGTTGGACATGTCATATGCCACAATCCCTATATTTGGTGGTTAGTTTACCCGATTGTACAGAGAAACAAGATTGGCGTATACTGTCAGTGATCCTCAGAATCCAAACAACTTTCCCATTTACGTCGCAGACCAAGATCTAGGAAATTGCATATTGTCTTTTGATGATGGTTTAGATGGATGTCCAGAAGAACTTGATATGAAGCAATAAGAGCTTAGACCCTTGACTGAGGAACTATTCCAAAGTGGTCTCTGGAAAATGTACTTCGATGGCGCTTCATCTTCTGAAGGAGCTAGTGCTGGCATACTTTTGATAGCACCTAAAGGTAAGTTTACCATTCCTTTCTCATATCGCTTGCAGTGGGACATGGATTACACAAATAACATATGCGAGTACGAAGCATTAATCCTAGGTTTAGAGGATGCCAAGAAGTTAAACATAAAAAACTTGGAGGTTTACGGTGACACTGAATTGAAAGTAAGACAAGTAAACCGACAATACCAAGCCAAGCATCCCAGACTGAGAACATACAGAAATTGTGCTTGGGATTTGATGGAGAATTTTTTCTCATCTATAGAAATCCATTCTATTCCTCGCACAGAAAATCTACATGTTGACGCATTGGCTAAGGCAGCCTCGACCTTTTCTCCTCGCACGAACGTTAAACTGAAATATCATATTGAAATCAGATATAAACCCTATATACCAGACAATGTCAGACACTGGCAAATTTTTTAAGATGACGAACAAATTCAAAAATTTCTTATAGCAATAGGCGAGTTCTCTGAAACCCATCCAGATCAAGAAAACCAAAACGACCCGATGTGGGTTATGCAAGAGAATGAAGATCCTGAAACCGTCCGAGAAAAAATAGCGGATCATCGCATGTTGATCCTCAAAAATAACCAAATCCCGAAAGGCTTAATTCCTTTAGAAAGACTCTTCGATCACAACGACATACCTGTAAAATCCACTTTGCAGCCCCAACCAGACGAAGTGGAGGATTGCAACATAGGAACTGAAAAAGATTCCAGGATAGTAAAGATATCTAAATTCCTCCCTCCTAAGGTAAAAGACCAGTATAGAGACTTACTCAGACAGTATAAAGATGTTTTTGCCTGGTCCTATGACGAGCTTCAAACATATGATACTTCTATAATTGAGCACAAGATACCTTTGAAGCCCGGAGTTAAGCCTTTTAGGCAGAAGCTCAGGCAGTTTAACCCCATTTTGTTGCCTGTTATTGAAAAAGAAGTTAAGAAGCTCTTAGATGTGAAAATAATTGTACCTCTAAGATACTCAGACTGGGTGGCAAATTTGGTCCCTGTTAGAAAAAAGAACGAAGAAATCAGACTGTGTGTAGATTTCCGGAATTTGAACAGGTCATCTCTTAAAGATAATTATCCACTTCTTAAAATGGATCACGTTGTGGAAAGGGTAGTTGGATCAAATCGGATGTCTATGATAGATGGGTTTTCTGGGTACAATCAGATCGCCATGAACGAGCAAGACAGAGAAAAAACCGCTTTTACCACACCATGGGGTACATTCATGTATGATAAAATGCCTTTTGGTTTAATGAATGCAGGGGCTACATTCCAGTGCACCATGGATATTGCTTTCGTTGGAGAAAGAGATAAGTTCGTAGTAATCTACCTTGATGATTTGACGGTTTTTTCTAAAACCGATGAAGAACATTTGATCCATTTAAAACAAACTTTTGAAAAATGCCACAGGTATGGTCTATCTTTGAATCCAAAGAAATCACATTTCGCCATGCAGGAAGGTAAGCTTCTGGGACACATCGTATTTAAAGATGGGATCAAGATTGATCCTAAGAGGGTTGAAGCGATACAAACTATCAGTATTCCTAGAAACGTTAAAGAAATTCAATCTTTCTTAGGAACAATGAATTTTTTACGAAGGTTTATACCAAATTTTGCTTAGATTGTCAAATTGATCACAGGAATGCTGAAGAAAGATAGCAGAGTAAATTGGACGACCGAAGCTAAGAAGTCGTTTGAGCGTATTAAAAAAGTCATCAGCGAGGCACCTGTTTTAACAAGCCCGGATTACATAAAATATTTCCTCATCTTCTCATTCACTTCTCAACATACTATCGCCGCGGTGTTGCTGCAAAAAGACGATGAAGGCTTCGAACGCCCGATCGCGTTTTTTAGCAAGAGTCTTAGAGACGCCGAGCTAAAATATGATATAATAGAAAAACAGGTGTACGCAATGGTGAAAGCGCTTAAAGCATTCAGAACTTACGTTCTACATTCAAAAATTATTTCATACGTACCAACCAGTGCTGTGAAGGATATAATGGTATAGCCCGATAGTGATGGAAAACAAGGGCGCTGTCTCGCTAAAATACAAGAATTTGATCTGGAAATCAAGCCAACTAAATTTATAAAAGGAAAGGGTCTGGCCAAACTCTTGGCTGAGTCAAACCTCATAGCTCTTGACATCAATTGCCTACAAGGGGAAGATGGAGACACACGTTTGCAAGAGTCGGATGACCAGACGTATCCAAGTAAGGTTGAAGAAAAATTCATATCGTCATGCTGGTATAAAGATATAGTCTTCTACTTGTTAAACCTGAAATGTCCAGATGGACTAACACCAGCCAAATATAGAACTTTAAAACTCCATGCTGTAAAATATTGCATCTCCGAAAATCAACTATACCGGAAGGATCCACTCGGGTTTTTACTGGCCTGTCTGGTTGAGTCTGAAACTCCACGGGTTATAGAAGAATTTCATGAAGGAATCTGCGGGGGACACCATGCATGGAGAGCCACAGCCTACAAGATCTTGAGGGCCGGGTACTATTGGCCTAAACTATTTTCAGACGTTAGTGCTAAAGTACGTGCCTGTTACTCGTGTCAAATATTCGCTGGTAAGCAAAAACTCCCTTCATTACCACTCGTTCCAGTCAAAACTGAAGCCCCATTTCAACAATGGGGATTAGACTTCATAGGGGAAATTAATCCCCATTCCAGTGCTCAGCATAAGTGGATTTTAACGGCCACAGATTACTTTACCAAGTGGGTGGAAGCAATTTCAACCAAAAGAGCAACAGACTCGGTAGTGATCGACTTCTTGGAAGATAACATCTTATCAAGATTCGGGTGTCCCCGAAAGATTGTTACCGACAACGCCCAGGCCTTCAAGTCAATGGCTATGATCGACTTTTGCCAAAAGTACAGTATCGTCCTCGGCCATTCCACTGCTTATTACCCTCAGGGAAATGGGCTGGTTGAATCATCTAATAAGAGCCTGGTAAACGTAATCAAAAAGGTATTGAACGATAACAAGAGATCCTGGCATATATATTTGAAGCACACATTATGGGCAAACCGCATCAGCACTAAAAGGTCTATCGGCATTTCGCCGTTCCAAATGGTATATGGAACCGAGGCGGTTCTGCCTATAAACTTAGCATTACCATTGATGAAATTATAGCAGGATCAAAAAGAAGAACCCAATCATGTAACCAGAAGAATTAACCAACTGATTGAGGTTCAACAGCTCAGAGTGGAGGTTGATGAGAAAATGCAGAAATACCAGGACGATATGAAAGCATTGTTCGACATCAAGGCAAAAAACAGAGAATTCCTACGAGGTGATTTAGTATTGAGATGGGATGCGAGAAGGGAAGAAGCCGCGAAGCATGGAAAATTTGACCACCTTTGGTATGGGCCATTCAGGGTCTCGGCTCTAGAAGGAAAAAATTCCTTTCTCCTGGAAAATATTGATGGAGAAGTTCTCAGCGCCCCTGTCAACGGGCGATATCTAAAACACTACATGACTTGACAGTCGTCGGAGGAAAAAGGAAATAAAATAAATTGAAAAATAATAAATTGTATATATATAATTGTAAATAAATAAATTTTATTATAAGTTTTTGTATGTATGTATGTTTTTGCTCAAGCATTTATTTTCAATTTTTGCTTTTCCTTCCTAAATTCTCAACGCATTTTAAATCAAATTCATATTTGTTTTTGCAGGATTCCAGCTGCAGATGAAACTAGCTGAAGAAATAAGGTGCAGATCGGTGTGGGAAATAGGACGACATAAAACAAGTGATACATAAGATAATTTGTAGCCCACAAAGAAATTGAAAAGAAAAGACAGAGGTAAGTTTTTTCAATACTCTGGTCATGAAAGGTTGTTTGAGCAATCTAAAGTAATATTGTTCAAATTGAAATATAAAAAGAAGATAATGGATTATTTTTGACTTCATAATCTTCAAACCAAATAATTTGAGTGAATGTATTAAAATCCAAAAACAGTCAGTCATAAATTTTGTTCCAAAATATATCTGAAAACTAGTTCTGAACTGCTGTCACCTTTTGTATATTAAGCCATTGAATTGCTACCTTATTTTCTGTCTATATTTGGAGTCTAACTTTAGCAAGTCACTATCTTACCGAGTCTTTGCAAAGGAGTAAAAGTTTTTCGTTTTTGACCTTAGGGATTTCGGAACAGATCTTAATAAGAAAGCTGGTCCTCACAACTGCTTGATCTTCTGCTAAGTTAAGGAACGTTTATAGTGATCATAACTTTCCTAGGTTTTTCAACAGCGTTGAAAAAAATCAAGGCTTGCTTGAATAGGATATCCCTTAAAGTTTTTATTATTCTCCCTTGTCTCCCTAAGAACTAAAGGTCTTGTGAGGGTCAAAGGAAGGTTGATGCCAAGTAATCAAAATAAGTTGACAGACCTCTGATAAAAAATATTTCACAGATCTCAGCCCTGATATAAATTGATTGCTCCCATCTTCATGTTTTAAAAGTAAATACCTCGATAGGTGGTGAAAGGAAATTCAGAAATGATTGCCCCCACCTAGTCCATTAAGACGATGAAAGGAAATTCAGAAATGATTGCCCTCGTCTTAGTGTTTAAACGCATAAATATTTTCCGAAGTGGTGAAAAGAAATTCAGTAGAAAAGGGTTAGACAACTTCACCGGGGTACTGAACAGTCTCGTTGGCATTGAAGCAATGTCTGGGATATCTGTAAGGCTATTATACATAAACCTCAATCTACTCTAGTAATCAACACTTTCTGAAAATCTGATCATTTCCACAAATTCCGATGGGACTCCCCTTTTTTAGATTATATAATATCATTCTTTTTATGCAAGCTAAGAATCACGAGACCTGTTGAATATCCTATGAGCGTTACAACTATCTTAAAGCATTCCCCAAACCTAGTAGCGAGAAAGGGAAAATTGTGAAAGTGACTTCAACAGTGTTTAGAAAGAGTATCTGAGTTCGAGAAAATTTATGGGTTTCCAAGCGAAGTTTCTCTCCCCTGCTATCTTTTTCCTTGATTTTTCTGTTGATTTTAGCCTATGACTCCATTCACCCAATTTTGGCACCTGGTCTACTGTTCTTCCCGCCTCACAGGGAAGCGGGATCCCTAGTTGGAGCCTATGTTGGAGCCACCCTTGTTT
>CBVK0103180305.1:0-11702 GCA_900067695.1 Picea abies | reverse complement strand
TTACCCTACGATGAAATTATAGGATGTATTATCTCTCTAGATCGACAACTGAGATTTAATCATTCTCCTACACCGATCGATGGTCCATATCTAACCATCGTGCCAAATCGATGGCTACGATCCTCCAAGGAAAATCAAGACTTTTCTATGGCTTAACAATTCGGTTCAGGACTTAATCAATTCCATGAGAGTTTCTCTCAGTCCTTTCAAGGCTTAATGAGTTTCAAGAATTCTCTCCTTGGTCCAAGGCACCCCTTTTCCTGCCTAGGATACCTATGCTTTATCTTATCCAACAAGTTTCCTTTGTTGCATGAATCCAAACATTGTGACACATGGGTGAATATATATATATATATATATATATATAGCCACAACGATACACTCGAAGTCCCTCCTTCGGAGTGCCTTTCCTATGGGACTACAACTTACTCTGAACATTACGCTATTATGAAATTCTAGGATATATTATCTTGCTATATTGACAAATGAGATTTAATCATGCTCCTACACCAACCGATGGTCCATATCTAACCATCGCGCCAAATTGATGGCTACGATCCTCCAAGGAAAATTAGGAGTTTTCTCTGGCTTAACATTTCGATTAAGGACTTAATCAATTCCATGAGGGTTTCTCTCAGTCCTTTCAAGGCTTAATGAGTTTCAAGAATTCTCTCCTTGGTCCAAGTTACCCCTTTTCCTACCCAACATACCTATGCTTTATCTTATCCGGCAAGGTTCCTTTGTTGCATGGATCCAAACATTGCGACACATGGGTGCATATATATATATATAGCCAAAACGATACTAACAATAATATAGGAGTTCAATCCTCCAATAGTCATATCCATTCATGCGTAAAAATAAAGAATATAACCAACTGTACAATTTCCCTTTGTATTTCAAGTTCAAGGACTCATTAAGGAGTAAACATTCACACTATTAAGCAAGCATACGAATACATGGTACACTTACAAGCATCCAACCATACAATTTAATTCTATTACATAGAGTCTATGAGGTATTTATTTATTCACAATATGTAGCCATCCAACTAACTTTGGGAATTCTTCTTTCCACCAAACCATAGGCTATGTATGCTCAGTCACTTCAGCTGCAGGCCACTCCCGTGCCAATCCATGATACCACCAGGGAATTTTCTGCACTCGTGCATTCTCTCACAGTATATTTATTCCTTTGATTCTCGAACTCTCCTATAGTTATTCTTATGTGCATATCCATACTACACACACTTGCATCCATCCCCTGAGGCCATTCTGATAGACATCCCCTTTCATGCACTCATGCATTCCCTTTCCTATATCCTCTTGTGCCTCCTACACAAAATATCAAAACTTCTCAACATGTCCCCTTCCTTCTTTCAGAAGGAACTTAGGTCAACCTTGTGGGTTGTGGAATGGTACATTGGGTACCTTTGGATGATAGATTCCTAATGGCTCAACCAAGCCCTCCATTCTTCCATTCATTGTGGTGGTGGTTGCTTAACCATCAACCCTTTTTTCATTATCTGATTTTTCCTTGGGATTAGATTAAAGATTATTATTCCAAATCAAATATTTCGGCAAGAAGGATTGGATCATATTATCATGATGAAATCCCCTCTATTTTCCCTCACTCTTTCTCCTAGTGGTATCATGGATAGTACTCAAGGTTTCACCCCAACAATTATTTTTTGGTAATGACAATTAATCAATAATATATTTACATTGTTTGCATGTCAAGGAATGGAAATCATTAATCATGAATAATTACAAGCTGGGGGAAATAGGGGTGTTACAATATCTGTACCTAGGAGGAGCACATATCATATCTCATGTAGGTGTTATGGACTCTAGAAAATAACCAACTGCTAGCTAACCTCAAGAAATGTGAGTTTTTTCAACATTCATTGGTGTATTTGGGGTATGTGATAAGTGGAGCGGAGCTCAAGATAGATCTCATAAATATCGGGGACATCATAAAATGGCCAATTCCTACTAATTTCACTAAAGTTCAGAGCTTTGTTGGGGTATTAAAATACCTATAGAAGTTCATAGCATCTTTTTTAGCAGTAGATGCACCACTTCATGCCATAATAGCCAATGGTAAGAGTTTCTAGTGGGGAAAGAATCAAGAAAAAATTTAAATGAGCTAAAATGAAAGATCAGTTAAGCACTATTCCTAACATTGCATAAATTGAAAAATCCCTTTGAAGTGGAGACATATGCAAGTGGGTATTGTATGGGAGAAGTCTTGATGCGAGGAGGTAAGCCTATATGTTATCATTCTGAAATGTTTCATGGGGGAGTCTTAAACTACCCTACCTATGGTGAGGAACTCTATGCCCCATTTCAATCTCTTAAGAAGTGGAAGCACTATTCGATGGGAAAGGAAACCATTATCCACCTAGATCACCAACCACTGTAGTATTTGCAGGCCCACAATAAGCTTCAACAAACCATACATTACAAGTTGATGGGGTTTTGTAGCAATTTCATCTAGTTATCAATTATAAGAAGGGAAGCACTAATAAGTTGGTGAAATGCTTTCAATGCCACCCACATCCAATATTACAGATTTGGAAAATCTTATGCACATGGAGGTTTTTACCCACGATGTTGTTGGAACCCAAAGTTTTGTGTAAATATCATGTGTAAAAAAATGAAGTTGTGTGCCCATGTTCCAGTTTTGCACATGCTCAAGAAGTTTTGTGAGGGGTGATAGGAGGAGTGCATGCCAGATCAAATTTATTGCATGCCATTTTGATTTCTTCCAATGTGCGTCAATCTGAATATTGTAATGTTTGATATAAATAAAGAAGATGACACATGCATATTGGAATAAAGAAAATAATATTTGGGAAATCTCCCTGAATGATTACTAGAAGTAGCACAAGGGAATGTGGAGAAGAATGAAGATGAGCTAGCTAGGTAGCTGATATTTCCATGATTATAAAGAGGATACATGAAATTCATGCGGGTGATAGAAGCATGCAGGACCTAGAGTCAAATGGGAGAGTGGGGAGGAAATGAAATTTACAGAGTGCCAGACTAGAGAAGTAGATAAAAGGGAGAAACCACAATAGAAAGAGATTTATATCATTAGTCATCCAGTTGTTGGTTGATCGTTGTGGGTATTGTTGTCTTTGAGATTTCTCTCGGCCTATGATTTTTAATTTCTCTTATTTTCATCCCGAGTTTGTCACATTTGTAGATTCTAAAAGAAAACACATGTTGTTGTGTAATGTAACACTGGGAAAATGTATAAGAGAGAAAGGCTTTCTTGTTGTTAATTTATGAGTGTTTAATGTATTTTTGTGATGGTGGAATGAAGATAATAAATATTTAGTGGTTATACTCTTATGATGTTTTACTCATGTTTCAATTGAATGTGTGTGGTGTTGTTGCATACTTTTAGTTGTTAAGTAGTTTCCAATGGTGTTTTTGAATGCCATCCCAAATGGAGTTTTGTGCAATTAGTCCTTCATCATCATCGACAGAATACCATATGGTCTTTGTGATACTCATGGTGTCTCAGGTGAAACCTTATTTATTCTTTGGCTAAGGATTGATATGTCAATGCCTTGGGGGTTTTTTTGCTCAACTATGGATGAACCCTGGGTCTTCAACTCCCCAATGTTAAAAAATAAATAATTGAACATGAATGAGCCAAAAAATGGTTTTTTTGCTAGGACCTAAAGTTTTTGTATTGATTGATGAAGGAAAAGAATGAGGAAGTACCCATCTCATGAAGAAATTCAAGATTGGGTGACCGCAAAGGAAGATAAGTTTTCTCGGAAGGAAACTCAAGGTATGAATACTAATACGAAGCAATGGAAGGATAGGTATCTCAAATCTGATATGCATAAAGTTTTCTTTACTAAATTTCCATGTCTATTGTACGAATGGATGAAGAGGAAAACTTCTACTAATACTGCTTTGAGACTGCAAGAACCCTTGGTCCACTATCAAATCATGATTTATGTGCTAAAGGCATTGGATAACAAGTGGAATTAAGCCATCTATTTTTTTTTTTCTTGGGTGAAGGAAGGATATATAATTGAATTTGTTGTTGATTACACTAATTCTTTCTACGAGACTAAAATAAAATTTCTGGAAGGTCTCAGAAGAAGGTTGTTAGAATAAATCCCACTTTGGATAAAAAAATTGTTCGTGGAGAAGGGGTTGATGGGCATGGATCCTGACGAGATGGTTGAGTACACTCCCCTAGCACTAGGGGGGTTGAAATGATGGGGGGGTGAAGAGAGAGAGGATCCATTGAGGATGATCTGAAAGTTGTTACAATGAGGAGAGGAATAGGATGGACCCAAAAGAGCAGAGGAGAGAGAGAGTCGAAAGGTACACAATAAGAGTTGAGTCAAGTAAGAGAGTAGAACAAAGAAGAGGAAGGAAATTAGCAAGGGGTGCATGATGACGGGTCAGGCCCAGAATGAAGAGGAAGGATACCATACCGGGAGGAAGTGTGGAGAAGTGTGTTATGAGAGAGAGGAGCACAGATGAGGATAGGCCCTCAAAGAGGCATGTAATTGAGTTTAGGGTATCTAGTGGAGATACCATTAGTAGTGGTATTAGGGGTGAAAAAGGCCTATGTTTGTAATTTCTATGGTTTTAAGTCCAAGTCTGACAAATTTGCAGAGTCTAAAAGAAAGCGTATGGCATTATGTAATGCAACATTGGAAAAATATATAAGAGAGAAAGGTTATGTTATCAATTTATGAGTTTCTTAATGTATGTTTGTGATGGTGTAATGAAGATAATAAAGTTGCAATGATTATGGTCTTATGATGTGTTACTCATGTGTCAATTTAATGTGTTTTTTGTTGTTGAATACTATTAGTTGTTAATTAGTTTCCAATGGTTTTTCTGAATGCCAACCTAGATAGAATTTTGTGCAATTAGTCCTTCATCATCATTGACACAAGACCATATGTTATTTCTGATCCACATGACATCTCCGGTGATACCTTCTTTAGCCTTTGTCTGAGAATTGATATGTCAATTACTTGGGGGTTTTGTTGGTGAAATATAGATGAACCCTGGTTCTTCAACCCCCCATCATTAATAAATATGTGTGCAAACATGAATGAGCCAACATATGCATACAAAGAGGCATACATGGAAGATGAGGACTTCAAGGAGGTGCTTCAATATTTGCACAACCAAATTCATGTGGAACAAGGTGATAGTAAGGATGATTATCATCTCCAAAATGGGATACTATAAAATCTAGAAAATATCTATGTTCCTAAAGGTGAAATATTGAAACTTATCAAAGAGGTTCACACCTCCAAATTTGCAGGACATTTTGGTGTTGGGAAGACAATTGCTAAATTACAAAGGTATGTGTACTAGCCCAAAATCCAAGAATATGTAGCATGGTATATTATAGAATGCATACTTTGTTGTACCATCAAGAAAAATAATAGAAAACAAGGTATATACTATCCCTTAACCTATACCACTCAACCTTGAGAAAGAATTTCCATGGATTTTGTGGGAGGTTTGCCAACAACTAGGAAGGGACATGGCTATTTATTTATTTTACTTCATAGGTTCAACAATATGTGCATTCTTATTCCTTGTAAAAAGACCATCAAAGGACAAGATGCAAAAAACATGTTCTTTGAATAGGTCTAGGTTTAGTATAGGATACCAAGGAACATCATTTCAGACAGGGATACTATATTTCTTAGTGCCTTTTGGACTACACTTTGGGAGAAGATGGACAATAAGTTGAAGAGATATACAACGTTCTATCCACAAATGGATAGACATATTGAAGTAGTCAACATGAATTTGGTGGAACTTTTGAGGGGTTAAAATCAAAAGCATCCAAAGACCTAGGATGAAATTCATATCTATATTCAACACTCTTATAACAGAGAAATCCACACCTCTACTGGTAAGTCCCCTTTTGAAAATTGATTTGGGTATTTTCCACCTTCACCCTTGGATGTTGTTTCTAGAAAGCAAGGAGTGAGGGAAAACGTCATACGAGAGGGACTGAGAGTAGAGAAATTTTTTGAAATTATTAGAAAGATCCATTTTCAAGTACAATAGACATTGAAGAAGTCACAATAAAAATATAAGGAAAAACATGATCAAAACAAAACTAATAAGTCATTTAAAGTGGGAAACATAATTTTGTTATAGATCAACAAGGAAATACTACAAGGTCCTGATAATAAGGTCAAGGCTCTACATTATGGTCCTTTGGAGGTATTGGAGAAGGTGGGAGATAATTCCTACAGACTCATTCTACACCCATACATGCACATTTACTCAATAGTGAATGTGGATAATTTGAAACTCTATGAGCCTTCCATGTTGGATCAGGAGGAGGATCACATCCTACCTACCAAAAAGGAATAAGAAAAATATGATCATGTAGAGTTGGTATAAGACATATCTTTTAATAATAATTCTAGAAATACAAGGTAGGGGCAACATGACCTTTGGAAAATTAGGTTAAAATGGAAAATTCCATGCAAAGTGAAATGGTGTCCGAGGAGAAGGTAGAGGAAAATTTTCCCCACCTCATTCAATAAATATTTTGGGGACGCAAAGCCTCCCAAAATGGGGAGGTATGATTCATATTGGATCATCATATAATTTTTCATCTATATTGGTACTTTATAGTTGGAAAATTTGTAGGAACTAGCTTGCATGGCCATTTTAGTGGCAAGTCCCAGTTTGGAAAATTGAGATTTGGAACCTTACAGAGCCATTTTGAAGAATTAAATGGATGTTTTAGGGGTTACATTTTCTAAAATTCATTCTCACACCATTGAAAATGTTCTACACTCTGATACCTTTCCAATGGTGCAAACAACACCTTAATTGGAGCCCGTTTGTGAAAGCTATGCCTCCCACAAGTTGGCCTACCTTGTTTACCACCATGGTAAGAGTGGATTCCATGTTAGTCCCATTACAAAAACGTGTGGGGATAGCCACATGTTTATTTTCAAGAATATTCTAGAAGGTCCATACTTGATCACTAATTGAGGGTTGAGGAAGTAAAAACCCTAACCTTAGACAACTATCAAGATATGTTATATATTGGGTCACTAAGAAGAGAAGGGGTTCCAATATTTTGTATTGTACTTGTTCCATAGTTGATTAGAGAATGCGATGAGTGGGATTTGAGAGCATACCATAGGTAGGAATAAAATTCTATAGTATCCATTCAGGCCACAAAGTCATAGGAAGATCCATATCGAGTGCCACCCTTTCTTTGTACTTGAATTTCATTACTAAAGAAAAGAGAGAAGAGAATATGACTCACCTTCTAGCTAGGTTTTATCTTGTATTGGGTTTCCCAAGATACATCTTGTGTTTCTTTGTGTGGACAATGTGTTCTTTTTCTCATTTCTTTCATTTTCATATTTTGGTTATTTTCACAATTTCAAGCAATAAGACAATAATTAGTAATGTAGGATCTGACAAAGTAATTCACATAATATAATATTTCATAATATTATAAGATATATTGTGATGAAATGTTCCAGTGAAATATCCATGGAAGTTTATAGTTCAATGCTCGCATTGGTCAAGGATGGCTTGTGGCTACAACCAAATGGAACCTTCTTCATCCAATTTAGGTAGGCTTATTTGAACTTGTCACTTGGATAAAATCACTTTATTTAAGCATGAGATATGAAAATATAGATGTATATTAGAGTGGCTTGGAAGTGATAATTTTTAATCCATTGGACCAATGTGCTTTATGATTGTATAGGGGCCATAAAAATTTGGAGCAAGTTTCTCACGGTGGTTTGTTTTGAGAGATTTTTTTATTATATGGTTGTATTCAAAGAAACAATTGATATCATTTGGAAAAATGACATTCATACTGATCCTGGTTATATTTTTTCTTCATTTGATTTTGATCCATGGCCAAAATATCTTTGAGAGTGCATAGAATGTCAGCTCAAACTATAAGGTCTTTGTCAACCTCCCATACCTTGGAGACACTAGGTAGGTAAGATATTACTCATGGGGGATTTTTACCATATACTACCTCAAAGAGAGTCATGCAAGTGGCACCATCATCAGTTGTATTGTACCACCATTTAGCAAGGGGTAACCATTCAACCCATTGAGACTATCATTTAGATTCGAAGCACCTCAAATATACTTCCAAGAATTGTTGATAATTCTATTTTGTCACTATGGGGATGATAGACAATGATAAGATGAAATTGGGTGACCTAGAGCATGAACAATTCTTTCCAGAAGTTACTAGTGAAAGTCATATCATAGTTTGAGACAATATATTGTGACATACCATGTAATTGAAGATATTTTCCATGAAAACTTGAGCCATTGTGGAATCTTTAAATGGGTATTGAGGGCACAAAAATGAGCATATTTGGAAAGTCTATCAACAACAACCATGATGATTTATTTATTTCCATATTTGGGTAATCCTACCATGAATTCCATAGATATATTGTTCCATACAAAATATGGAATATGGAGAGGTTGTAGTGCTCCTAGAGATTTCACTATTTCTCCCTTTTTGTATTGGAAAATATCACATTATGCCACAAAATTGTGTATATCTTTCTTCATTCCTTCCCCAAAAAATGAACATTTAATCCATTCATATTTTTAATAAAAGCTATCATTTCCTATTGTTGGTGAGGCATGGAGCTCAGAGAGCACAATGGATTTAAAATTGGACTTTTTTTTATCAAATACAGGTAGCCTTTATAGCAGAGCTTTCAATTTATCTAAGTGTATCTAGGATATGCTTTAGAATCATTTTGAAATTGTTGGATTAGGATAGAAGTTTTGGAATCTTGGAACCTTTCATGGAAAACTACATTCAACCAATCAACTACAATGAAGGAGAGTCCAAATAGGGACCCTTCCTCTTCATATTTTTTGGAAAAAAAATTAGAAACCACATTCTATTTTCCCATGTTATAAATGATCTCATAATCATAGCCAAACATTTTGGTCACCCACTTATATTGTTGAGGGGATGAAGTCCACTTCTCCAAAAAATAATTGAGGCTATGCTGATCAATTTTAATTTGGAAAAATTTCCCAAGCAAGTGAGGACACCAGATGTTCATTTCATGCTAAATGGCCAACATTTATTTTTCATATGTTGATTTTACCAAGTGTCTCTCAAAAATTTGTTTACTAGTAAAGGGCAATGATCTATCGTCTTGCATGAGAACTGCACCAATGCCTTTCCCTAAGGTATCACACTCCAAAGAAAAATTCTTAGTGAACTTAGGAAGATTCAGTACTAGAGTGGTACACATAGTATATTTTAAAGCTTAGAAGGCTTGATCGACAAATACATTCCAACTAAAAACATTTAAGTAAGTCAGTGAGCGGGAGTACAATTTTTCCATTGTTCTAGATGAAATTTCTATATTATACAATTAAACCAAGGAAGCATCATAAATGTTTAAGATTCTTATGGCAGGGTCAATCCTTCATAGCTTCTATTTTTTTGGAATCCACTTAGACACCATCCTTACTAACAATATGGTCCAAGTATTCCACTTCTACTACCCCAAAGGAACATTTGGACCTTTTGAGAAAGAGTTGATAATGAGAAATTAGTTGTAAGACCTGATCTACATAGTTAAGATAGGATTTCCAATTTTTACTATAAATGAGGATGTTATCAAAAAATACAAGGACAAAATAATGTAAAAATGATTGAAAGAAGTGGTTCATGAGACGTTGGAAGGTTGATGGTGCATTACATAGGGCAAATGGAAATAAATTAAGTCCAAGCAATATAACCTCATTGGGAATTCTTGTGCCATTTCCACCATTTCCATATGTTATAGCACAAATTTCCACCCCAAATTTCATTTGTAAGTTGGCCTATTCCATTCCTTAACTTGCAAACCTTAATCCCACTCTCCTTCATGAAAATCATCTTAAAAAAATATCTTTGTTGATGCACACTATTCAGCCATGTGCAACTCGTGTACATACGTTGTTAATCCATGTGAAACTTGCATACATACGTTATTCATCCATGTCCAACTCCCGTACATATGTATTTGCTAGTGTGAAAATTGCTTACACCCCCAATTTTGTGAAAAATAAAAAAAATTATGTATCTTTGGGCAAGGTTTACAAGTTTTCCCAATCCTAAACCTCCAATTTCTCGTACACAACGGAATTTAAGAATCTCAACCTATTTATGATTGTATATAAACACCTATGTGGGTGTATATGAAGGGAGGAAATCTTGGCACAAGAGCATGTTGTCAGTTTGAAATATTCTTTATTCCTTGAATCTCTGAGTAGTATCCCTTGATCTGGAAATTTATTTTCAAGTATTTCTTCTTCTCTCCTATATGATTTTTGGGTGTCTTCCTATCCCTTCCTGATAATGTGAGGAAGTACCCCATTTGTGAGTTCATTCTTGAAGAGTTCAGTGGAGGAACTCAGGTGGTTTGTTTCAAGGAAGTGTCGTCAGTCAAAATGAAGTTGTAACTCACCTATTCATGTTGATTAATAAAAGAGTTATCTTTCCCTCCAATCTATGTGCAATTATGTTTAACTAGTTTTTATATGTTGAATATGATTTACATATATGGATTTATATATTTCATTTATAATCTATTTGATATCTACCTTGTTGTAGTATCTACTTGGTTTCTTTTGTAGGATGGTAGAGACAAAGGCCTGGAGCAAGTCAAAGGTCGAGAGTGAGGGTCTTCATCAAACATTGGGATACAAGGTACATGATCCTTCTTTATCTCTTCTAAGTAATAATATATTTATTGATTTGTATATTAGAGGGTAGGTTTAGTATTTTATATAAAGTTATGATCTGTTGTGATGTAGACCCAAGGTCATAAGGTAAAAAATCCCGAAACAAAATTGGCGATCGTACTAAGGAAATTTTTCTCCTAGTTCGGGTCGGTTTAAGGGATCTTGTGATTTATTGTTTTCTTGTTTTGGGGGCTTGTTGTTCAGAATTTACTACCTCAGAGGTCATTTATAGTTTCTAGAAGCTTCCTTGTTATTTGCAACTTCTATTTTTTTATTTTTTGCTTAGGTGTATGCGTGTTGGATTTGTATGAACTGGATATATAAATGATTCACTTTAGTTTCATTTGCATACACATGTTATTCATAGTGTACACAGTTGTGTACACTTATGAAAATTTTCTCTTCAGGCCATTTTCTAATTTATGGGAAGTTTTGGGATGGTTGTTCAGCATTTCCTGAACCTTCTCTGGTTGGTTTTCTCCTTTGAATGTTATATCAAGCCTCTGTATGATCCGTCAGGATTTTTTGAATGACTTATGGTTGAGTTTTATTCGCATGCATTAATTGACCATTGGGAAACTTAACAAAAGAACGAGGAAAAGCAAATGCATTATACAGCCATAGACATATATGTAAATCTGAAATGCAATAAAGAACAGCAAACCATAATGCACAGGTTGATAGCGGAGTTCGGCACAACTTTGCCTACGTCTCCGGGCCTTTTCTCTTGTGAGGGAGGCTTCTTGATTTCTTTTAGAAATCTTATTAGTACATCTTTACAATTTCCGATTGGCTTCTAGACTGATCTGGTCTTGTTCGCCATGATCTCTAGAATATTGCACAACTTACGGCACCTGAAATGGATGTCCCGAGTTCTCAGAAATCGTCCGACAGCATCTCTACCTCAACAGCTTTCCTGCCTCAAAC